>BPLS01030531.1:0-45302 GCA_019656275.1 Rhododendron kiyosumense | reverse complement strand
GTTTCTCCTATAATTGGATATCCCACATTTCCGGGGGGAAGATTTGCACTACGAGATTTGTGTTTGGTTAATGTGAAAAAAGACCAGAGAAAGATGAGAGTGAGGGATGTGCATAGTAGTAAACCAGGCAAAGGGGAGAGGGAGAACAGATCCATGGCTATTGATGAATAATAGAGACTGAGAGAGAATGAATAGCTTTGATGAAGTTGATTATGAATAAGTAAAAAATATACATTGCCATGCCATGTATACGCTATATTTTTTGAATTTTTTTTTTGTCTTTTCTAAATTTTTGTCAAATTTAGGTTTTATTCTTTAAATTAATTATCCGTCTCGAACATATGAGTTTAAAAAAGTGAAAAAATTGTCGCCAAAAGCAAAAAAATCAAAAGTCTATCCAAATGTGACGCAAACAAATCAAAAGTCTATGTAAATATATAATATATATTCCAACTCTTCTACCTCTACAGAAATTTTTGTGATCAGAAGACGGCAAAAGGTCAATAAATAAATAGCAACGGCTTTTTTCTAACAATAATTAATGCTATGGACGCTCCTAGCTGGTGAATGTCATAGTTTTTTTTAGTACTGCATCATTCATCATGGTGAGCAACAACTGGATACTTTTAGACAGTTGTTTTTTTTTGATTAATTTGTAAGGTATATAAAAGGATAATTGATTTTTACACTTTGGCCCCCTTTTTGATAATTGCACTTAATCTTTTGCTAGTTTGTAGTAGAGGTGGCAAATGAGCAGGTTGAAACGAATTGCGGGTTGAATACTAACCTTCGTAGTGCAATAAAATTTACTCATAAAAGGCTAATTATGTAAACTCACATACAAGAACACAAAAAAATGAGTGTATATAGTTGTAAAAGAAAAAAAAAAGAGTGAGAAAATCCCTTCCCCTACAGAATTCTGAATTACAAAGGGGTTTTTACAAGTCAACCCTTTTTTTAAGCTTCGTCTGTAAAATAGTCCACTCCCTTATTATTTTTACTCATTATAGTCCTAATTCATTATTTCAAATAAAAATAACTCTCACTTCACATAATATAGTTCAGATAGCGCAATGAAGGTCACATATCCTCCTTGTACAAGTTACATAGCCTCAACACAAACAGTTCACATAAATAATTTAGTCTCACCACACACAATTCACATAGCTCATCACATAGTTCCAACCCAAACTAAAATACACAATTCATTTAGACAACTCACATAATTCACATAGCCTTACAAAATAATTGACATAAACTGATCGGCACACAACATCACCTCTACAGTACACAATTCACATAGCCTAACCTAATTTTTTTTAATTCAAGCTAAACTCAAGCACAAGTTTCAACAAAAAATGTGACGGGAGAGAGGAGCCCTCCAAATGTCGTTTGATGAGACATATGTTTTAGTGTTTCTCTTATTAAAAAAAGATAGCTTCATTTAATTTTCCGCTTGACCCAAAAAAGAAGAAGAAAAGATAGCTTCACTAATAACTAGGCAATCTAATTAATTAATTAGATTGGTCAGTTTAATGTGATGTATCAACTTTACGACAATTCTTTGTGTAGTAGTAAAAAATAACGTTAGACACATCAAAATTTTCAGGGTTTTTATGTGTAGATCCAGAAAAAAAAAACGAAAATACAACAATACAACGTTAAGTATTTTTAGGATTTTTTCGTTAAATTGATATCAAAAATAGTAATAGAGATTGTTTTTCAATTGCACTTTGTTAACCCCTGTCAGCCTTGGTATTGGACTAACAATCTCAATGACTTTCTAATCCCTTGTTTGATAACCCAAAACTACTTCGGACCATGAATCTCATGGGAATAGCAAGACCCCAATTAGCAATATCCCTCGAGACTTGGTATTCATAATTCAATTCCAACACATTCTCATTACCAATCTATTCTATTAATCTAATTTCATCATCTAATCCTATCTTAAATAAACATAATATTAATAATTCCATCTCAAACAAACATATTGCTAATACATTTTCATTATCAATCCCTTTACATTATCAATTCCAATCCGGGCTAAATCCCGACTTTGGGACAAGTCCGGATCCCCTGTCTGAGTTTCTCTGTCCCACTCCCCTACTTCCGCCATGTATCAACTCCTTTTTTCCCTCTAAGAGCAAGTTTATCGGTGTATGTCAAAAATGCTAATGAACAGTACACATTTTCATTTTACTTATCCATTTTTACCTTCTACACTACAGCAGCATCTATAATTTTCTCTCTATTTTTTAAATATTCAAAAAATAATATACATGCATGTATACTATATCTACATCTACCTCCATACCTCTGTTATATACTGTAATAACTTTGAATTTCAAGGAATAAAAGTTATTTTATTTATTCGAGTTATTTATTTTAATTGCTTGAATTGCGTAAATTCTTGAATTTTACCATAATTGCACTTTGGTCCCTGAAGTTTCAATTCTTTCGCTTTAGTCCTACTTAGCAAGCCTAGTTAGCATCTAACTATCTTGTTAGAGTAACTAAACCGAAAAGTTCCCTAGCTTTGGCAAAATGACCGTTTTGCCCCTCGTTGGAACTTTTGAACCTTTTGGACCCTAGACTTTATATTTTGATATTCATTTTCTTTTAATCAATTTGGATTATTTCTTTGACCATTGGACAATAATGGTTAGGGGGATTATTATCCATTGGGTAATAGAATCCCAATTGTTTATATTAAAGAGTAATCTTACTTTATGGTACTTTTAAATTACTTTATTATTTTCTTTAGCCTAATAACTATTATCCATTGGATAATAGATGTTAGGGGAAGATTTGTCCATTGGATAATGAGGTTAATCTTCCTAAGTACCATTAGATCATCTAATTAATTACTTTCCTTAATTTGGGGAAAAGTACTATTACTTTAATCAAAAGTAAATAGTGACTAAAGTACCCTTTAAATAATTCTTTATTGGGATTTTCCTACTTTTATATATACATATATATGTGTATATATGTATTGTACATAGGAGGAGTATTATATAGCCTATTGTACCCTAGTATTTAATTAGTTGGTAGGAGTGAATCCTAGCCTTATTCTCCTTAGATTGCCAAGTACCCTTGAAACCATTTCTTTATTGGGTTTTTCTTACACTTGTTTGACTTGTATGCATGTATATATATACATATAACCATGCAAGAGAGAGAGAGAGAGAGAGAACCCGAGAGAGAGAGAGAGAGAGAGAGAGAGAGAGAACCCGAGAGAGAGAGAGAGAGGCCGAGAGAGAGAGAGAAGGGAGAGAGGAGAGAGAGGAAGGAGAGAGATGGAAGATTTGATTTGGCCTTGGTTGATTGGTGATGTGTACTTCAAATCCTTGCATATATTGTCTTCCCATTTCAAATCCTCACACTTTGTACTCCCATATATTCACCTAGCAAGCTTCCTAACCCTTGGATGGTGTACAACTCTCATCTCAACCCTCCAATTGGAGGCAAATCTCTCCAAGGTACACCATAGCCTTACAAGCTAGGATTTCTCTTTGATTTTCCTTGGATATTTCCATTTTAATTGGAATTTTCCTAACCCTTGGATCATGTACCAATCTCATCTCATCCTTCCATTTTGATTCAAGAATCTCATCTAGTACTAACCTAGCCATGCAAGCCTAGGATTTTCTCCTTGATTTGTGCTTCAAAGTTAGATTTGTTGGAGTTAAAAATTGGGGAATGGAGGAGAGAGAGAGGGCCGGCCAAGAGAGAGAGGGGGCACCCCTTTGCCTATAAATAGAGAGCCTCACTCACTTGAAATCTCACACCTCAAAGCAATTGCTCCTCCTTCTCTCTAGAAATTCCAATTTCTTAGTGTTTTGGTTCAAAGTTTCCTTGTTTGTGTGAGCTTCTTGAGTGAAACCCCCGAGCCACTTCCAAAAC
Source organism: Rhododendron kiyosumense (assembly GCA_019656275.1). Lineage (NCBI taxonomy): Eukaryota > Viridiplantae > Streptophyta > Magnoliopsida > Ericales > Ericaceae > Rhododendron > Rhododendron kiyosumense. The sequence continues at coordinate 41,393 of BPLS01030531.1, read as the reverse complement.
CACCCGACGGCTCCCATAGTAGAGTAGTAGTAGTTAGTTAGGTTGTTTCTAGGAAAAGTTCCCAAAACTTTTCCTTTCGAAGCAAACGGAGCGCCGTTACGCTGCCGGAATCACCCGACGACCGAAGCCACCGCCAAGAAGAACGGTAGTGAATTCTATCTATATGTAGTTAATTCTAGTTATTTTATCGTCATTGGTAGTAATCGTAACTAATTTCAAAAGCCTACTTGATTTTGTAAAGAAAATGTGATCTTGCTTTAAAAGTGACTTGTTTGTTGTTTAAAAAGTAAAAATACATGTTTATGTTATTTTTTTGTATTCAAGCATGATACGTGGTTTAGATGTTGTTATTATACTATTTCGAAGTTGGAAAAATGTTTGTTGGTTGTAAAAAGTCTCACACGCGGAGTCTCACATGCATACGTGACACGAAAACCAAGAAAGTAGACATATGGCACCTAGGGTGTGTTTAAAAGGTTGTTGTGTTTTCCCGGTTGGAAAATATCTTCGAAACTACGTAATGACTATTTCAAGAGTATTACGTATGTGTGTGTGTGTGCCAATGGGAACCCGGTGCGGCGGAACCATTGTGAGGATACTCGAGAATCCGGAACGGCGGAATCGAGGTTGGGTGTGTTTGGCTTGGTATCCGCGTTACGGAACCAATGCTTGTGTGCCAATGGGAACCCGGTACGGCGGAACCATTGTGAGGATACTCGAGAACCCGGAACGGCGGAATCGAGGTTGGGTGAGTTAAAAGGTGTTTTTGGTAAAAGTGTGATAATGAAAAAGTTAACGATGAGTCAAACGCCAACGGTAGTTACAAGCGAATGTCAAACATGTTAGCTTATTGTCTTTTATCCCTGCGTGTATACTTATCATGTGGAAATCGATGTTAGTATGGTAGGATTTACTATTGAGCCCTCGTAGCTCATGGTGTTGCCTTTGTGGTGACCCTGGCATATTTTATGGGTGGCGACGCCGATATAATATGTCAGATTTGATAGATGAACAGGGCGACCTCTTCACTTTGGAGGCGTACGGAGCCGAGGAACTCGCTAGGCTGGAAGAGCAAGAGGAGCCGTAGACTAGGATTTCCTAGTTTCCTTTTGTTATCTTTTGAACTTCAAATGCTCCTATGTGAGCTGTTTTGTAATAATGAGCAGTGACTCAGTATTTCTGTAATAAATTTCCTTATTTAACGTACCTAAAATTAGGGGCGTTACAGCTTGGTATCAGAGCTTTAGGTTCAAAACTTCGGCCATGGGTAGATTGGGTAGAACCATGTAGAACCTTAAGCTAGTTTTTGCCCGTTGCATAAACGTGAATTGATTTTCAAGTTTACCGTCCCAAATTGGGTGGAATTCTGTCAAAACAATCTTCGGATTGAAGCAAGGCGCGGAAATTGGCAGTACCGCCGAGCTGGGAATTCCCGAACAATTGGATGATGACTTAAATCAAGGATCAAATGTGGAACGTAGAAATCTGAAACGTTTTCCTTCCGGTTTTCATTAAAAACTATGTATTTTCGAAACGTTGCTAACAAAGTTTTCGTATAGATGGACACCCCAACCAACTTGTCGCTCGAGGATTATGTCATGGAGAGGCTATCAGCCCGATGCTTAGGAGACCCCAACTTCCTTGCCGACATGCGTGCGGAGCAGCTCGACTTCGTTAGAGTTCAAAAGAATACCCCGATGCCCGTCGAGCAAGACCCTTGGTTTCCCCACATGTTTCCCCTCCTAAGTTCATTTTATGAGTACTTTGGTTTCCTACTCATAATGCCACCCGCCGACATCGAAGCCGTCGTGGAAGGAAATTCCGCAACTTGAGGAAGTTTGAAGATCGTGAAAGACTAGGATGAGTACCCTAAATAAAGTTTCCCTAGCCGTTGTATAGGATGTTTTAAGAATTTCCCTAAGCTAAGTTGTAATTTCCAAGTTATGTTATGAAATAAAACCATGTTGATTTGCCTTCTACATAAGTCTAATAGTTAATTTTCTTTATTGTAGATGGAGCCTCTAAGCCCTTATCAAGTCAACCTGTTAGCCGAATCTCATCGACTCGCAAGCACCGTGAGGTCCATGACCCATCAACTCGTAGAGGATCCCTACTTCTCGCTTGCCTTTCCCTATACCAACGATTTTTATCAAGAGCATGGAGCCCTCGTCCGTCCCCTCAATGAGGAAGAAGAAGACATGGTTGACGCCGTGCCTGTCATCGTTCAACTCGTACCTCCCGACAACGTGCACCTTCCATTTGAGCCGATCAATGCCGAGCCCATCAATGCCGTGCCAATGGTAGTAGCACCTCCCAACGACGTAGAAGATGAGGAGGAAGACCCCGAGGAAGAAGATCCCGAGGAATTCAATGACCCGCCGCTCAATGCCGCCGATTGGGAGCACTTGATGAACTTGCCAAACCCCGACTTGCCATCCGACGACGACGATTCCGAGGACGAAGACCCCGAGGAGTTTGGAGGACCGATGGGATTGGATTCCGATGATGAGGACGACTTTGGAATGATACCACCTGCCGTAGTTACGCCCGACTACATGGACATAACTACTGACCCCGGAGACGTGCCGCCACCACCTTTTGAGGAAGATATTGGAGTTTGTAGGATTGCATTCCCTCACGTTTTCTAGACTAGCAAGCCTAGCTTGTAGTAGAATCTTTTGTTGTAAGCGGATTGGGTTAGGATCTTATCTATGTATATGGTGTAAGAAGCGCTAACTTGTAAGCCGTTATGATGTACTTGCTGTTTAAGTAATATAAGCTATGTTTTATCTATTGTGATCTTTGTTATGATTGCTTACTTGTTGTGTTCGACTTCCGCCATCCACTGTTAAGTCTAATATATAACTTTCCTTATTGTAGATATGGATAGCTATTACTCCGCCGAGTACACCGTGGCTCACCTGCTGTACTACAAGGCCATACTTGCACCCGAGAGTCTCACGCCTGTACCTCACCTAGGGATTTGTGATCCCGAGACTAGCAAGCAGCTGTACGAGATAGTTGTGTTCTCCCCTGTTGCCTCCGAGGACATCGATCCTCAAGACCCACACCTTCGTGAGCATGTGGAGAAAGTTCGTAGCGATGGAGAGCGCTGGCTCGAAAAGAGGGAGAAAGAGTGGAAGATGCAGCTAAGAGAGTTCTTTGGTGTCGTCCCACCGAGTTAGTGGAGTAGGAGTGCTAGTAGAATAAGGTTCCGAAAGCCTAAGTTGCCTTTCAAGCACTTATGTTAGTAGAACCAAGTAGTACGATGTGTAGGGTTGATTATCGTAGCTTGTAGTAGGAAGTTATTTCGTATATCATTTTATAGTAGAACTCGATGCTTTGTACTTGTAACTTTCTTCTATCTATGAAAAGCTCGTTGATTTTAAGAATATCGTTGCGTACTATTTTATTGATTGTTTCTCATTTTGAGCAAAGAAAATAGTCTAGTTGAAAACTAAACCTCCCCTTTTCAATCTTCGTTCATAGATGGTAAATCGACGGAGTGGACTAGGTTACGAAGCCGGTGATTCTTCTAACCCTAACCCCAACCCTGACCTCGCTCAAGTCATGCAAGCACTTGTGACTGCTTTGAACGCTGCCCGTCACAACCCGAACCCGAATGAAGGCCCTATGACGAGAACCCGTGCGATGAACGAGTTCTGCAAGCGTCGACCTCCGACTTTCAACGGTGATACCAACCCGACCGTGGTTGAAGCATGGCTTAAGGAAGTCAAGGTGATCATGGACACCTTGGAGATCACTCGTGATGGAGATCGTGTGGCCTTAGCCACATATCAGCTGAAAGGAGAAGCCCGCTATTGGTGGGAGCTGATGGAAGCAACGCATGACATAGCTGCCATGACGTTTGCTCAGTTCGAGGCGCTGTTCCTTGACAAGTACTTCCCTACGCCCGTTCGCTTGGCTAAGGAACAAGAGTTCAACAACCTCAAGCAAGGAACGATGACCGTGACCCAGTACGCGGCCAAGTTCGAGGAGCTGTCCCGCTATGCCCCGGATGCAGTTACAACCGAGGACAAGAAAGCGCGGAGATTCGAATGGGGGCTAACGACAGCTAGAAGAGCTGTGGTTGCTCAGGCTTTCCCCACCTACTCTGGTGTGGTGCAATGCGCCCTTCGCTTGGAAAGCGAGGAGAATGACTTCAAGACCCGCTGGAGGAAGGCAACCGGCACTGTTGGCGGACCAATCCGAACTCAGACCTCCAACAGCAGCAACCGTGGACCCTACCCCGCCAAGAACTTTGCTATGGGGCAAAGCAATCAGAATTGGAAGAACACTGCGCCAAACCGTGGTGACTCGCAGAGGGTTGGCCTAAGCAAGGCATTTGTGCAGTGCTTCAACTGCCAAGCCATGGGTCACTACAAGCGCGAGTGTCCCCAGCCTCAGAAAGAGAAGGTTGGAAGCTTCGGAAACCAGAAGGCTCAGCAGCCCGGGCAGGCCAGCTTTGTGAAGCAAAACCCTGGAGGTTCAGCCCAGCAGCAGAGCGGGCAGAACAAGGGAAAGCAGCCTATGGGAGCTCAGCAAGGCGCTGGAGGGCGTATCTTTGCGCTGCAAACCGAGGAACAAGAGCCGGATCCATCTGTGATCCAAGGTACGCTACTGCTTTATAGTACTTGCGTACAAGCTTTGTTTGACTCTGGTGCATCGCATTCGTTTATTTCTACTGCCTGCGTAACTGCTCTAGCACTAGAAACAGAACCCCTAAGTAAGAGTACAAGGGTAATATCGCCATTGGGGGGAAGTATAGCTGTTAGTCTAGTGTGTAGAGGGTGCGAAATAGAAGTAGCAAATCTACGTCTTACCTGCGACCTCCGAGTAATCGACATGATGGACTTCGACGTTATCCTTGGAATGGATTGGCTATCAGCTCATCGAGCAGTCGTCGATTGTCACCAGAAGACTGTGACGGCTTACACCCCAGAAGGGACTCGTTTCCGTTTTAAGGGGGATAGAGAAACGACGAGTTCGATGACGAAGAGATCTAGGTGGCAGAATCAACTATTTGGATGGCTAGCCAGTCTCCAAATGGAAGAAACCGATAGGATGGAACTGGGATTGCCACACATCGTGTGCGAGTACGCCGATGTTTTCCCAGAAGAACTTCCTGGTTTACCACCTCCGAGAGAGATAGATTTCTCCATAGAACTGCAGCCTGGAACCGCTCCAATTTCCATGGCCCCGTACCGAATGGCCCCTGCTGAGTTAAGGGAGCTCAAGATTCAGTTGCAAGAGCTGCTGGACAAAGGATTCATTAGGCCCAGCACATCGCCTTGGGGAGCACCAGCTTTGTTCGTGAAGAAGAAGGAAGGAACGCTTCGTCTATGCATCGACTATAGGAAGCTGAACCAAGTCACGATCAAGAATCGTTATCCTTTGCCCAGGATCGATGACCTGTTCGATCAATTGAGGGGAGCAATTTGCTTTTCCAAAATCGATCTCCGATCAGGCTATCATCAGCTGAGGATTCGAGATGAGGACATCATCAAGACGGCTTTCCGAACTAGATATGGCCACTACGAGTTTGTAGTAATGCCGTTTGGACTGACCAATGCTCCAGCAGTATTCATGTGTCTCATGAACAAGATTTTTCAACCCTACTTAGATAAGTTTGTAGTGGTGTTCATTGACGACATCTTGATTTACTCTGCCAGCAAGGAAGAGCATGAAGAACATCTTAGAATGGCACTACAAATACTCCGAGATAACCAACTTTACGCTAAAGCCAGTAAATGCGAGTTTTGGCTTGAAGTGGTTAAGTTCTTGGGACATGTAGTATCTAAGGATGGAATTGCTGTGGACGAAGGCAAGGTCGAAGCAGTGCTGCAATGGAAACAACCGACCTCTGTGTTTGAGATCAGAAGTTTTCTAGGATTGGCTGGTTACTACCGAAGATTCATACCAGACTTCTCAATCTTAGCTAAGCCAATGACCAGGCTAACTCAGAAAGGAGTGAAGCTAGATTGGAGTGAAGCTTGTGAGAAATCTTTCCAAGAGCTGAAGAAGAGATTGACCAGCGCGCCGATTCTCATCATTCCCGAGCGTGGTATCGATTACACTGTCTACTGTGATGCGTCAAGAGATGGCTTAGGATGTGTGCTGATGCAGAATGGGAAGGTCGTAGCTTATGGATCTCGACAACTCCGACCGCACGAGAAGAATTACCCCACCCATGACTTAGAATTGGCTGCAGTAGTATTCGCTCTCAAATCATGGCGTTACTATCTGTGGGGAGAACAATTCGAAGTTTTTACCGACCACAAGAGTCTCAAGTATCTATTCACTCAGAAGGAGTTGGATTTGAGACAGCGTCGATGGATGGAGTATTTGGAGGACTACAAGTTTACCATGCAGTATCACCCCGGCAAGGCTAACATGGTAGCTGACGCTCTTAGTCGAAAAGAAAGAGCACAGAAAGTCAAAACTGCCATCAAGGAATGGGAGATGGTTGATACTCTCAACGAGTTCAACTTGCGGCCGTCATCAGAGAATGGGAACGTCCGATTGTATGCTCTAATCGCGGAGCCAGCACTTCATCGGGAAGTACTTCTCGCCCAAACCTTCGAACAGACTTGTGAATTCGTCCGACATCGAATCCGAGAAGGAAAGGCGGTGCCAGGATGGACTATCGAGGAGAATAACAGTCTGAAATTCAAGGGAAAGGTATTCGTGCCTAATATTGGAACCCTTCGAGAAAGCGTACTCCGAGAAGCTCATCATTCGAACTTTGCAGTTCACCCTGGTGGTACGAAGATGTATCATGACCTGCGAAGGACGTACTGGTGGGAAGGAATGAAGAAAGATGTAGCTCGATTTGTGTCTACCTGTTTGGTATGTCAACAAGTCAAGGCCGAGCATCAGAAACCTGGAGGAGACCTTCAACCCTTACCAATACCGACGTGGAAGTGGGAGCATATCTCAATGGACTTCGTCACTGGATTGCCAAGATCTGCTAAATCCAACACTGCTATCTGGGTGATTGTGGATAGACTCACCAAGTCTTCACACTTTCTACCTGTCAAGATGACGGAAAACGTGGAGCAACTAAGCATGTTGTACATTCGAGAAATCGTACGCCTTCATGGAGTACCAATCTCGATAGTGTCTGACCGAGACCCACGTTTTGTGTCGCATTTTTGGAAAGGATTGCAGAAAGCAATGGGAACCGACGTGAGGCTTAGCACAGCCTTTCACCCTCAAACAGATGGACAAACGGAGAGGACTATTCAGACTCTGGAGGATATGCTGAGAGCTTGTGCTTTGGATTTCTCTGGGAGCTGGGAGCAGCATTTGCCATTGGTAGAGTTCGCCTACAACAACAGCTATCAAGCAAGCATCGGAATGGCACCGTATGAAGCTCTATACGGACGACCCTGTCGATCGCCAGTCTGTTGGACGGATGCTGGAGAATCAGGATTGATCGGACCCGACATTGTGCAAGATACAACGGAGAAAGTCAAGACCATCAGGCAAAGGATCCAAACTGCTCAAAGCCGACAGAAGAGTTACGCGGATAAAAGGACCCGACCATTGTCTTTTGCCGTGGGAGATCATGTGTTCCTGAAGATCAGACCAAAGAAAGGAGTCATCAGATTTGGAAAGAAAGGAAAACTGTCCCCGCGCTACATTGGACCATTCGACATCGTGGAGAAGATTGGGAAGGTTGCTTATCGCTTGGCATTACCACCCCAGCTGGATCGAGTGCATAACGTGTTCCATGTGTCCATGCTACGCAAGTATCTAGCATTGCCCACTCACGTTATCAACTGGGAGGACATCTCTATCGAGGAAGATGCAACATACGAAGAAGACCCGATAGAAATTCAAGACCGAAGCGAGAAGACTATCCGTAACAAGACGATCAAGTTAGTCCGAGTCCTATGGAAGCATCGTGGAGCTGGAGAGACTACTTGGGAAAGAGAAGAGACCATGAAGATGAAATACCCTCACCTGTTCGAAACCTAGCATATACCTAATTTCGAGGACGAAATTGTTTAAGGGGGATAGGTTGTAATAACTCTGAATTTCAAGGAATAAAAGTTATTTTATTTATTCGAGTTATTTATTTTAATTGCTTGAATTGCGTAAATTCTTGAATTTTACCATAATTGCACTTTGGTCCCTGAAGTTTCAATTCTTTCGCTTTAGTCCTACTTAGCAAGCCTAGTTAGCATCTAACTATCTTGTTAGAGTAACTAAACCGAAAAGTTCCCTAGCCTTGGCAAAATGACCGTTTTGCCCCTCGTTGGAACTTTTGAACCTTTTGGACCCTAGACTTTATATTTTGATATTCATTTTCTTTTAATCAATTTGGATTATTTCTTTGACCATTGGACAATAATGGTTAGGGGGATTATTATCCATTGGGTAATAGAATCCCAATTGTTTATATTAAAGAGTAATCTTACTTTATGGTACTTTTAAATTACTTTATTATTTTCTTTAGCCTAATAACTATTATCCATTGGATAATAGATGTTAGGGGAAGATTTGTCCATTGGATAATGAGGTTAATCTTCCTAAGTACCATTAGATCATCTAATTAATTACTTTCCTTAATTTGGGGAAAAGTACTATTACTTTAATCAAAAGTAAATAGTGACTAAAGTACCCTTTAAATAATTCTTTATTGGGATTTTCCTACTTTTATATATACATATATATGTGTATATATGTATTGTACATAGGAGGAGTATTATATAGCCTATTGTACCCTAGTATTTAATTAGTTGGTAGGAGTGAATCCTAGCCTTATTCTCCTTAGATTGCCAAGTACCCTTGAAACCATTTCTTTATTGGGTTTTTCTTACACTTGTTTGACTTGTATGCATGTATATATATACATATAACCATGCAAGAGAGAGAGAGAGAGAGAGAGAGAGAGAACCCGAGAGAGAGAGAGAGAGGCCGAGAGAGAGAGAGAAGGGAGAGAGGAGAGAGAGGAAGGAGAGAGATGGAAGATTTGATTTGGCCTTGGTTGATTGGTGATGTGTACTTCAAATCCTTGCATATATTGTCTTCCCATTTCAAATCCTCACACTTTGTACTCCCATATATTCACCTAGCAAGCTTCCTAACCCTTGGATGGTGTACAACTCTCATCTCAACCCTCCAATTGGAGGCAAATCTCTCCAAGGTACACCATAGCCTTACAAGTTAGGATTTCTCTTTGATTTTCCTTGGATATTTCCATTTTAATTGGAATTTTCCTAACCCTTGGATCATGTACCAATCTCATCTCATCCTTCCATTTTGATTCAAGAATCTCATCTAGTACAAGCCTAGGATTTTCTCCTTGATTTGTGCTTCAAAGTTAGATTTGTTGGAGTTAAAAATTGGGGAATGGAGGAGAGAGAGAGGGCCGGCCAAGAGAGAGAGGGGGCACCCCTTTGCCTATAAATAGAGAGCCTCACTCACTTGAAATCTCACACCTCAAAGCAATTGCTCCTCCTTCTCTCTAGAAATTCCAATTTCTTAGTGTTTTGGTTCAAAGTTTCCTTGTTTGTGTGAGCTTCTTGAGTGAAACCCCCGAGCCACTTCCAAAACCACCCGACGGCTCCCATAGTAGAGTAGTAGTAGTTAGTTAGGTTGTTTCTAGGAAAAGTTCCCAAAACTTTTCCTTTCGAAGCAAACGGAGCGCCGTTACGCTGCCGGAATCACCCGACGACCGAAGCCACCGCCAAGAAGAACGGTAGTGAATTCTATCTATATGTAGTTAATTCTAGTTATTTTATCGTCATTGGTAGTAATCGTAACTAATTTCAAAAGCCTACTTGATTTTGTAAAGAAAATGTGATCTTGCTTTAAAAGTGACTTGTTTGTTGTTTAAAAAGTAAAAATACATGTTTATGTTATTTTTTTGTATTCAAGCATGATACGTGGTTTAGATGTTGTTATTATACTATTTCGAAGTTGGAAAAATGTTTGTTGGTTGTAAAAAGTCTCACACGCGGAGTCTCACATGCATACGTGACACGAAAACCAAGAAAGTAGACATATGGCACCTAGGGTGTGTTTAAAAGGTTGTTGTGTTTTCCCGGTTGGAAAATATCTTCGAAACTACGTAATGACTATTTCAAGAGTATTACGTATGTGTGTGTGTGTGCCAATGGGAACCCGGTGCGGCGGAACCATTGTGAGGATACTCGAGAATCCGGAACGGCGGAATCGAGGTTGGGTGTGTTTGGCTTGGTATCCGCGTAACGGAACCAATGCTTGTGTGCCAATGGGAACCCGGTACGGCGGAACCATTGTGAGGATACTCGAGAACCCGGAACGGCGGAATCGAGGTTGGGTGAGTTAAAAGGTGTTTTTGGTAAAAGTGTGATAATGAAAAAGTTAACGATGAGTCAAACGCCAACGGTAGTTACAAGCGAATGTCAAACATGTTAGCTTATTGTCTTTTATCCCTGCGTGTATACTTATCATGTGGAAATCGATGTTAGTATGGTAGGATTTACTATTGAGCCCTCGTAGCTCATGGTGTTGCCTTTGTGGTGACCCTGGCATATTTTATGGGTGGCGACGCCGATATAATATGTCAGATTTGATAGATGAACAGGGCGACCTCTTCACTTTGGAGGCGTACGGAGCCGAGGAACTCGCTAGGCTGGAAGAGCAAGAGGAGCCGTAGACTAGGATTTCCTAGTTTCCTTTTGTTATCTTTTGAACTTCAAATGCTCCTATGTGAGCTGTTTTGTAATAATGAGCAGTGACTCAGTATTTCTGTAATAAATTTCCTTATTTAACGTACCTAAAATTAGGGGCGTTACATATACAACAAGATGGGCTTCGTTCAGCCCAAAAACGAGATTGAGGAGATGTTCGGACACGGCCAGGTGAGATCAAGGTCGTCTAAATGGTTATAATTAAATTTTGATTCTATGGTTCTCGTTGATTAGACCTAAGAGAAAAAGTATTTGATTCTATGAATTTTTTAGGGCTAATCAACCAGAGCCTTAATGTCAAAATTTAATTATGACTATTTAGGATAAAATGATCAGAAAACTAAAATATTTCCACTTGTTCAGACAGATTGAAATTTGGAACATTTAATTTTTTAACCATATTTTTTAATATACAAAATGTCTAAAGAGGTTGAAAAATTAATTGTTCCAAATTTCAATCCGTTTGAACAGGTGGAAAGATTTTAGTTTTCTGATCATTTTATCCTAATTAATGGTCATAATTAAATTTTGACTTTATGACTCTCGTTGATTAACTTTAAGCGATATTTAATTTTATGACTTTCTTAGGGTCAATCAACGAGAGTCCTAGAGTCAAAATTTAATTATGACTCTTTAGGATAAAATGATCAAAAGACTAAAATCTTTCCATCGTTTCAAATAGATTAAAATTTGGAATATTTAAAATTTTAACAATATTTTTTAATATATATAAACGTGGTTGAAATTAAAACCGAATAGAAAAAGAAGTAGTTGATGCTGTTAGAGGCGGAAAAGGAGTTGATACGTGGCGGAAGCAGGGGACTGGGACAGGGGAGTGCCACAGACACTTGGACAGGGGATCCGGACTCGTGCTCTCTCTCTCACCAACACACACCCACGCACCCAATCAAACACAGTATCCATCCGCAGAAGAGCTGGATCCGCAACTGTTGCAAAGAGACGTTGACACCACATAACACCCACTCTCTCTCTCTCTCTCTCTCTCTCTCTCTCTCCACCATTTTTTCCTGGCATTCTCTGCAGTATCAATCCCTCTGAGGTTAGGGTTCTCACTGTTCTTCCCATGCATTGTCATTTCACGCTTTTTATCGCCTTTTGTTCACTGAATCACCGAAAATTCTTATGCTGACGGTTGAATATATTGTTTTGACAAAATTCTTGTTTTTTCGAGACGTTAATCTTTGCGTTGAAGTGTTGAAAATTTCTTGTCCAACAGTTGTTAGGCTGTGTTTGGATCAATCATTTGTAGATATGTGCAAGGAAAATCCGTTTGTGGCATGCCAAGAGTAATGAGTTTGTAATTTTTGTTGACTTTGATCAAGTTGAAGCCAGTTGTAGTGGACAGCAATAACAATATCTTTGCTAAGTCTATTTATTTATATACTCCTTGAGTTATTGATGTTAATAGAGAAACAAGATTGCTTTCTTTGGTTGGTTGCTGGTGGGGAAATGGAATCATGCTTGTTTACACCGCGTTTTTTTGGGGCAAATTATACCTATCTTATCAGAAAATGGCAATTCAATAGCGAATATGATCAATTTGGGGAAAGAGAGGGGATGCTTGAGAATTGACTAGGAGGAGGATGGGAGATGATGGAGGAATTTGAAGAGGGAAGTATTGATGGGTAGGGTTTTAATTTTGAATTTGGGAGTAGGTTGGGTCAAAATAGTTTAGAACTAGGTTGAGTTAGGGTGGCGATGCGGTGGTGGGCGGCAATGGGGGGGTGGGGTTTGTGTGTATGTGAGAGAGAGGGAGAGAGTCATGATTAACAGAAAACAATCTCTGTTAGCAATTTCCGTTATCAATTTAACGGAATTTGATGGAAAGGGTCTATTTGAATAACGGAATGTAACTTTGGGAGTAAAATTGATTTTTTTGAAAGTTTGGGAGTATATTAGACATTGAGTGTAAAGTTTGGGGGGTATTTTGAAATTTTCTCATTGGGGCTGTTGTTTTATTTATTCCAAATGATTGGCTTTTAGGTACTTTTTCTCTTCATAAATCTTGGGCATGATTTTGTAGACTTTTGAAGCTTCCAAAAAAGAACTTTGCAAAGTGCTTGTAAGACATGAAAATTTGAAATTGGAGAGCCAGCTGCTACTTGTTATTGGAGCATAACCAAGGTTGAATTTCTAAAAGTTCTCTTCAGTTGCTGTCATATCTTTGCTTTGCTTATATCTAGATACCAATGCTAACTAGTAGGCCTAATGTTGTCATAAGTTAATTTGTTGGCCTAATGATACCCATTAAAAGGTTAGGATGAAAGTTGGTATTTTTTTCCTACCCACTCCCTCTAATCTAAACCCCCTCTTTGGCCTCTTGGGATAATTTTGTTTTTGTTTTTTCCGTCTGATATGATGCAGTTTAGTGGTATGAGTCTATGTTTTACTTATGGTGTGTGTGTATAATATATATGTATGTGTGTGTGTATGTATGTATGTTTGTATGGTTTTTATAGTTGCTAATTTGAGGGTTCCGTAAATCAGGCATGCCGTATTTTTCCTTAGCTGATTGCTTTACTGGTTGTTGTTGATGGTGAAGACACAAGTTATTATACATCCAAACTCAAAGCTTATTGCGAGATTCATCTCTACCGAATTTATTCGGAATTGCAGGTTATGGTTCATGATAGGGTCACTTTGCCTCATCTTGGCGTCTGAAACAATCCTGGCGTTTTGTACACCCACAGGCCAAATGTCAGCCCTTATAATAGTTTCCCTTGCAATCTTAGCCTTGAATCTGAATCCAATGGTTGAAAATGCAGGGAGTTCAAATACTTCCCTTGTTATATGGATATTCACACACACAGGTATACAGTAAGGTTTATGTTAAGGATGTGTCCATATATGTGTATCGGCATGTGTGTGGGCTGTGTGGCAGTAAATATTTACTTTAGCTTCAGCTTCGAATTGCTGTTTCTTTAGTAATTACAGTGTCGATGGCTTGCAATTAGGTTCGAATTTCTGGGTTGTTAATTTGTAATACGGGCAACTTTCATTGTTTTAATTTTTCTCCGTGTGTTAGGGCGAGGAAGTGCATAGAGAGAAAGAGCATGAGCCTCATCCGAAGAGTAAACGCAGGCTTACCTCAAGCTATTGGATTTACAAGAAGACCCTTCAAATCTCTTAAATTTGCCGGCGAGTCCCTCGACGCCTCTGCCTCCCCTGCTCTCCTCCATGGGATTCATGTCTTCCATTGTCCTGTACGCCCTTCTCTCTCTCTCTCTCTCTCTCTCTCTCTCTCTCTCTCTCTCTCTCTCCCTTGTTATATTGATAATACGTATATTCTAATATATACAGGGTGAACAACAATGGGGGCGACTATTCGCAACCCTGTATTTTCTCCCGCAACCAGTTAAAAATTTTCAATTATACTCGACAGTTAGTTACCGAGATTGAGATTCATTTTCAGCATCCAATTACCGAAATATAATATATTTTTTTCAACAGCTATTTACCGAAAATGCATATTCGGCAGTTGTTTACCGAAAGTTGAACATATTTTTGACATGTAGTTGCCGAAATGTAATCTTGTTTTCAACAGCTATTTACCGAAATGTTATGTATGATTTTCAACAACCATTTACCGAAATGTAGTGGGTTGCGGGAGAAAATACGGGGCTGCGAATAGTCGCCCCCACAACAATTGGTGCTAACAAATGTTGGAAGTTGTGTCAAAAGTGATTTCTGATATTACACTAATAGGAGACAAATTTACAGCTATTTTTATTATAATATGAAATTATGAATTAACTATTTGGGCAGCGTAGTAAAATTGCTCATTCAGAGCTCATTTTTACCCACTCCCGAACTTGCACACCCCATGTATTCACATTTGTACACACGGAGTGTGTGCCCAACCTCTCCAATATATATATATATCTGTGTGTGTGTGTGTGTGTGTGCGCCTATATATTTGTGTGTACCTATGTATGCACACTAAGGTTTATGTTAGGTATGTGTCCATGTATGTGTTTCGGTATGTGTGTAGTAGTACTCATTTACTTTATCTTCAACTCCAATCACAGTTCTTTAGTAACTACAGTTTTGGATGGCTTGTTATTTTCTACTCCCGCAATTACGTTCTAATTTCTGGGTTGTCGGTTTGTAATCCAGGCAACTGTCATTGTTTTTTCATTTTTCTGATTTAGGATGTGCTCGGCATTGTGGCAAAGTTATCCGAGTGTATAGCTTCAAGAGGGGGAAACATATTGGGTGCCGACATCTTTGTCCCTGAAAATAACCAAGTCTTCTATTCCAGAAGGTCTGTATCCCATCATTACCTGGTTATTATGTTTACTTCTGAATAGTGCACATTTTGTTGGTTATCTAATCTTCATAACGTAAAACAAGCTATTCTAGTTCATCATTTTACTACAAAACTGTGATTTAGACTTCAACTGCTTGTGAATTGATTGTTTTTGTGTATGTCCTAATATTTTCCACGGTTTCTTTGTGCGGTCATTGCTCAATACTGTCTTGTGATTGTTTTAGTTGGGACTGAACACTATTTTGGTAGGAGCGATATCAGAATTGAGAACTGGACCTTTTAGTAAATTGTCTACGCTTTATAAGTGTTTCTGTAAATTTCTATCCATAATGAGTTTAAAGAGAGAGAATTGAAAAGTGTAGTTCGAAATAAGTGAGGCTGATGGCATAATGACCCATTCTTTATTTGAGGTTAAGGAGCAATGACAGGAGTAAGGCTGTCAACTTGAGGCCCTGATAACGGTAATTATTCATCGAAGTATAGGAGTCTGGTCTGCAAGTGTTTATCTTTAGAGGAAGAATGAAAGGGAATTTTAGTGCTTTATCAGGCGACACTTGGATAAATGGATTTCAATTCAGTGGACATGGGGTTCGAGTTAGTAGTTAGTGGTAAATGCATTTGAGAGTTAGTTGTTAATAAAGATGGACTAAAGACCTAAGGGTAGGCCTGAAGTTTATATCTTTCATTAGTATCCTTGAACAACTATTGTTCTGCTGTAGTTGATTTAGAATAAGTACTTTCCTGGTAAACTGATGATGATTGATGACAACTACAAACATAGGTAGGCCCATTGTCGCTCATCTTTCGTGTTCTCTCCCGTTAGTTGATTAATTAATTCCTATGGAAAAGCAAGTATTCGGATTAGGGGAATTTTCGTTGTTCTGATGATCCCTTCCCCCTTCCGCCCTTCCCTACAGGCGGTAAGGTATTTAATCTTCTAGATTACTTTCAGTAGTTCTTCCACTGCCTCTTGGTCCACCTATGCCTTCACTCCCATGGAGTCCTCTATCCTCATCTGAGAACTTGTTTAGAGAAAATTTCCCAAAGTGCAACAGGTCTTTCATACCAATTTAGCTACCTGGTTCAGCTGGTGGCATTGGGTCCTTTCAGTTCTCCCTTTAACACCACAAACCCTGTTGCGCTAGGGTTGGGTCCTCTCAGTTCTCCCTGTAACACCAATGGTAGCTAGTAACAGAATTGTCCCATGATGTGAATTTGAAATCTGTACATGCTAAGCACTCAAATCCTTACATGCATTCAATTGATACCTAAAACGTGTATAGAGTCAATACGAACTGATGGTATTCTGTTGATTGAATCTACGTCCAGCATAGAAATCACCTTTGTGGTTACAAACTTGAAGTGTGAACTATGCCTTCTGCATAAAATTCAATCGTTAAGGCCTCTTCCTTGTTTAAACGCCAGATCGTCACAGAGAAACTGTAGCGACCTCATACATCTCTACTAGATATTGTAAAGAAATAAGCCAACCGGTTCTTGTTTAAGCATCATGTTAAGTTATGGATTTGTATGTAATTAGTTGTATTTTACATTTTATCTCTTATGTAAGTAGATTAGATGATAAAGGACTACGGTGTAATTACTGTTTACATTTTGTATAAGAATAACGTAATGAGAAAATAACCCTAACCTTTTTTGGGTCTCAATTCTGGCGTCCAATTTTACATGGTATCAGAGCACCGTTCCGATCTTGCTCCGATTACTATACAACCTACCTACAGGCCTATTTTCTCCGACGACGCCGTACGGCAAGCCTTGCTCGTACGGCAAGCCTTGCTCGTACCTATCGGCGATCTGGATCTGGATCTCGCTGAACTCATTCCGACCACGAACAGAACCAGCCCACGTCGTACAACCCTCGCCGAACTGATTCCACCGCCGACGAGTCTCTGAACCTTCTTATCCACCGCCGTCGACCTCTGACCAAGTCGTGTATCTGCTTCCATTGAGGCTTACGACGCTGTACAACGTCCGACAGTCTTGGGTCTTGTTCGACAGGCACCGGCGACTTTGGTTTCCATCCACACCTACTGGGCAATCACGTAACAGGTGTATTTCAGGGATTAGGATTGTCTAAGGTCGTTCTTTTAATGAGTTTCAGAGACTAGAGAATTAGATCTGTGATTTTGACCTTCTACCGGACTGAACAGTCAGGGATTAAGTTTTTTTTTTACTGGGTAGTCTTGGCTGGTTTTGAAATTGACGGGACTTGCATAGGTTTTCTGAATTTCAATTTATTTATCATAATCTGGGTTTGTTGCAATGTCGGAGGATAAACAAAAGACTTCCGCTAGTACAAATGATGAGTTGAGTCGTGTAGGGGCTCTAGATAATTTTTCATTGGATATTTGCCATATTAAGTTGGATGGTACCAACTATTTAATTTGGTCTCGTACTTTTACCTTAGCTATTGAGGCCAAAGGGATGTCAGAGTTTATTGAGAGCCCTGTTATTCCACCTGTTGAGGCAATTGAACTCAAGAAATTTAAATCTCGGAAATCATTAGTCATGACTTGGTTGTTTAACTCTATGAGAGCTGATATTCGCCATACTTTCCTGCTACTTGATACTCCACGTCAGATTTGGACTACTGCCGCCCAAACCTATTCTCAACAAGGTAATGATGCACAGTGTTTCGAGTTGAGGAAGAGGCTCCGTACATTAGAGCAAAATCATCGTTCTGTTGCTGTGTATTTTGCTGACTTGAGTGGAGCTTGGGGGGAATTTGATTACTATCAGGGTTTTCAGGCTGTTTGTGCCGTGGATGCTGCAAATTGGCTAAAAAGGATGGAGAAAGAGCGCGTTTATGACTTTCTTGCTGGTCTTGATCTGGAGCTTGATCCGATTAGAGTGCAGGTGTTAGGTCGTGTTCCGTTTCCATCTTTGGGAGAGGCCTATTCGATTGTTCAGCAGGAGGAGAGTAGGAGGGGTGCTATGTTACACCCTCCTATTTCTGATCGTTCTGCCTTGGTTGCTACTCCTCAGGGTCATTTTGGTTCTGATAATGGGTTTTTTCCCCAGGGTGGCAAATCTCAGTCTGGAATTAGTAGCGGGCCTCCTGATCGTGCGTCACTCCAGTGTGATTATTGCCATAACACAGGTCATACCAGAGATTTTTGTTGGAAGCTACATGGCAAGCCCTCTCGTGGGCGTGGGGGTGGACGCGGTAGCCATGGTCGTGGTCCAGTGCGTTCTCGGGCCCAAGCCCATGTATCGGAGTCTACAGTCAGCACCTTGCCTGATTCTGGGATTCAGTCGTCATCTGATCATATTGGTGGTTTCTCTCAGGGGGAGATACAAACTCTCAGACGCCTTATGGCTCGGGCTGATTCTCCATCTACTATAGCTTCCTCTTCCACAGCAGCTCCTACTTCATCCTATTTTGGTCATACAGGTATCTCGACTAGTGCATTTAGTGCCTCTTCTACTATTCCTTGGATTATAGATTCTGGTGCCTCAGATCATATGACTGGGTGTTCCTCTGTGTTTGATTCTTACTCTACTTGTTCTGGTAAGGATAAGGTTCGAATAGCAGATGGGTCATTCTCTGCTATCTCAGGGAAAGGTTCCGTTCGCTATTCTCCCTCTATTACTCTCTCTTCAGTGTTACATATTCCCAATTTTGCCACTAATCTTATGTCTGTTAGTAGCCTTACTCGTTCTGCAAATTGTTCCGTGACCTTTTATCCTACTCATTGTGTCTTTCAGGAACTGGATACGGGGAAGGTGATTGGCAGTGGTAAATCACATGGGGGCCTCTATTTTTTGGAGTCTGCACCTCGTCCACCTATGTCGTGTGGTTTTGCTCTGCAAGCAGATACGGGTGCACCTCTTAATATGTTACATCAGTGGCACCGTAGATTGGGTCATCCCTCCTTTGGAATTTTAGAGAAACTTTTTCCTAATTTAATAAGGCATTGTCCTAAGAGTCAGTTTTTTTGTGAAGCATGTGAGTTTGGAAAACATAAACATTCTTCTTATGCACCTATTAATAAACGGAGTGCGTCTCCTTTTACTGTTATCCATTCTGATGTTTGGGGTCCTTCTCCTGTTACCTCTTTTAAAGGTTTTCGATGGTTTGTCACTTTTATTGATTGTTATTCTCGTGTTACTTGGATGTATTTACTTAAGTCAAAAAGTGACGTTTTTTCTTGTTTTAAATCATTTTATGCCATGGTACGCACTCAATTTGATACGAATATCAAAATTCTCCGTAGTGACAATGGAACTGAGTATATAGATAGGCATTTTAGGGCATTCCTAGAAGAAAATGGCATTCTTTATCAGACCACTTGTGTTGACACTCCACAACAAAATGGAGTTGCTGAACGCAAGATTTGTCATCTTGCTGAGGTAGCTCGCTCTCTCTTATTCACCATGAATGTTCCAAAATTTTATTGGGGAGAGGCGATTTTGACTGCTACTTATCTTATCAACCGTATGCCATCTAGTGTCCTCCAGTTCAAAACACCTATTGAGTGTCTTCCTCACAGTTCTCGTGTCACTACTCTCCCACCGCGAGTGTTTGGTTGTGTGTGTTTTGTTCATGCCCCTCATCCCTCTGGGGGTAAACTAGGTCCTAAAGCCCATAAGTGTGTCTTTATTGGGTTCTCTCCTACCCAGAAAGGCTATAAATGTTATGATCCCCACTCTAGAAAGTTTTATGTCTCTATGGATGTTACTTTTTGGGAAACCGTGTCCTTCTACTCTCCCTCCACTCCATCTCTTCAGGGGGAGCATCGACAGGAGGAAGAGATGAGGGAAGAAGAAATGTTTTCCTCTTTTTATAATCATGGTGAGGGGGAGAGGCAACAATTTAGAGATGCACCAATATCTGCTGAAAAAGCAACTCATGACATTGGTGACAATATTGAGGAACTACCACAACGGCTAAAAGGGTCTAACTTAAAGACCTACATTAGACAGAAGAAAGGGAAGTCCTCATGTGTAATACCACCTTGTCAATTACAATCCCCTGCTCCAGTTCCAGATTCCTCAGCTGAGACATCTGGTAATGAATCTTCTCCTATTGAACCTCCCTTTATTGAGTCTAATAATCTTCCTATTGCTCTTCGGAAAGGTGTTAGGTCATGTACTCAACATCCTATATCTCAATTTGTCTCTTATGATCGATTATCTCCTTCGTACCATGCCTTTGTTTCGTCTCTTTCCTCTATATGTATTCCATAGAATTGGCAGGATGCATTCATAATACCTAAGTGGAAAGGAGCTATGGTAGAAGAGATGACAGCTTTGAAAAAGAATGGCACTTGGGAGCTAGTATCACTTCCAGGAGGAAAGAAATCAGTAGGATGCAAGTGGGTTTTCACTGTTAAGCAGAATGCTGATGGTACAGTTGAGAGATACAAGGCGAGACTTGTTGCCAAGGGTTTTACCCAAACCTATGGTATTGACTATGAGGAGACATTTGCACCAGTAGCAAAGATGAACACTGTGCGAGCTCTGCTTTCTTGTGCTGCCAATTTGAATTGGCCTCTTCACCAGTTTGATGAGAAAAATGCATTCCTCCATGGTGAGTTAGAAGAGGAGGTGTATATGGACATACCACCGGGTTTCTCTTCCTCTGAAGCTAAAGGGAAGGTGTGTAGATTGAAGAAGGCCCTATATGGGCTGAAGCAATCATCTAGAGCGTGGTTTGGCAGATTTTCCAAGGCTATGTTGGGATTTGGATACAAACAGAGCCATGCAGATCATACTATGTTCATCAAGGGAGGTGCTGGTAAGATTGCTGTCCTTATTGTGTATGTTGATGATATAATAATGACAGGCAATGATGTGAATGAAATTCTTAATCTCAAATCTAGTCTGGCTCAAGAATTCGAGATTAAGGATTTGGGATCACTAAGATACTTTCTTGGTATGGAAGTGGCAAGGTCTGAAAAAGGTATTTTTATCTCCCAACGGAAGTATATACTTGATCTTTTGGAAGAAACAGGTATGTTGGGTTGTAGACCTGAAAATTCTCCTATTGAGGCGAATCACCATCTTAGTAGCAATGTGGGGGAATGCACTGACAAGGAGAGATATCAGCGACTTGTGGGTCGACTGATATACTTAGCTCACACTCGACCGGATGTTACTTATGCAGTGAGTGTTGTTAGTCAGTTTATGCATGATCCTCGTACTTCGCATCTGGATGCAGTTTATCGTATCTTAAGGTACCTCAAATCAGCTCCAGGAAAGGGAATACTGTTCTCTAATCATGGTCACCTGCGGTTGGAGACATTTACTGATGCTGACTGGGCTGGTTCTGTGGATGATAGACGATCTACTTCTGGTTATTGTACTTTCATTGGGGGAAATTTGGTTACTTGGCGAAGTAAGAAGCAATCAGTGGTCGCCAGGTCTAGTGCAGAAGCTGAGTACAGAGCTATGGCTCATGGCGTTTGTGAGCTCTTGTGGCTCCAAACTGTGTTACGTGATTTGGAAATTGCTGATAATGGTCCTATGAAACTCTACTGTGACAATAAAGCTGCCATCAACATTGCTCATAATCCTGTTCAACATGACAGAACGAAGCATATAGAGATTGACAGGCACTTCATCAAAGAGAAGCTGAGCGCGGGTTTGATATGTATGCCTTTTGTGAGATCTGAAGATCAACTAGCTGACATATTCACAAAAGGGCTTGGTAGCAAGAGTTTCCACTCCATTGTGTTCAAGTTGGGCTTAATTGATATCTTCGCACCAACTTGAGGGGGAGTGTTAAGTTATGGATTTGTATGTAATTAGTTGTATTTTACATTTTATCTCTTATGTAAGTAGATTAGATGATAAAGGACTACGGTGTAATTACTGTTTACATTTTGTATAAGAATAACGTAATGAGAAAATAACCCTAACCTTTTTTGGGTCTCAATTCTAGCGTCCAATTTTACACATCATTCCAATCAAAGATGTGACTCCACAATAAAACAAGTAAAGAAAAAGGTTTTGACTTGGTGATGGATAGTCTGCAGCTGATATGACATTACACTTTAGTCTTTGGTGACTAGGTGTCATGTGGCAAACGTTAAAATGTGATGCATTGAAATCTGACTATGCTATTTGATTTAATTTGGCAGTGAATTTGTCTTTGATCCTGCTAAATGGCCACGGGTGCAAATGGAAGAGGACTTCCTGAAGCTGTCAAAGATGTTCAATGCGATGAGGTCCGTTGTTCGTGTGCCTGCTATTGATCCCAAATACAAGATCTCAGTTCTTGCTTCAAAGCAGGTGTAATCTTTGGTTGCTCTACTTTGCACTTTTATGAATCATGCGAACCATGTGGCCTAAAGCTTGTAAACTTTCACTTACTGAAGCTGTTTTCATATTGGTGCAGGACCATTGCCTGGTTGATTTGTTGCATGGGTGGCAGGATGGAAGACTCCCGGTGGATATTACTTGCATAATAAGGTGAACATAGTGTATTTCCTTACCCATTTTCCCCATGTTTTTGGATTCGTAATGTTGCTGAAAATCTTGCATCATCTCCTTTGTAGTAATCATGAAAGAGGATCAGACACCCATGTCATTCGATTTCTTGAAAGGCATGGAATCCCATATCATTGTTTGCATACAACTAAAGGGACTAAGAGAGAGGCTGAGATATTGGATTTGGTACAAGATACTGATTTTCTAGTCCTTGCCAGATACATGCAGGTATACCTAATCCTGAGATAGCTAGATCCTACAATTATCTATCTCCTTATCTTTCTTTGAGCCCATTAATGATTGGGTTACTGAGTGGAAACATTCTTTACATGCTACTCGGTTATTCCTGGTGCTTTTCTGCTACTTGTATAATTGTAACTTGTGCACAATCATATGATTTACTTGCACATTGCTGTTTAGGATTGAGAACCACATTTTTTATTTATGCAGCTATTATCTGGAGATTTTTTAAGTAGTTATGGAAAGGATGTTATTAACATCCACCATGGTCTTTTGCCATCATTCAAGGGCGGGAATCCATCTAAACAGGTTTCCTTTTGTGCATCTTTCCCTATCTTTCTTCACCATCACATTGTTTCTTCATCGATGCCTAACAGATTACCTTACATTTCTCAGGCCTTTGATGCTGGTGTGAAATTAATTGGTGCAACAAGTCACTTTGTGACTGAAGAACTTGATTCAGGACCTATTATTGAACAGATGGTAATTTTGTCTATTAATCACGGCATTTGATTTTGCTCCTTTCATTTTAGGCTTCAATCATTTTCTAAGCTTAAAAACTCGGGATCCAGGTTGCTAACAGATCTCAATTTGGGTTGAGAGTATTCTATGGAACTATATTCTTATCTACTTTCTTTTTGAACTTCCACTTTGTATCGCCATTGACTACCATGTGAAGCTGAGAGATGCTTGGAAGAGAAAACTCAAGTTAGGGTAAGAATTTGGATCAGTAGCATTAGTTACATACCGAGTATTGGGAATAGCGTTGGATGGCCCAAAATATTTTTTTATGGAGTGATTGTATTGCTTCTATTGGAGGTACGAAGGAATACTTCCTTGCAGAGGCGGAACTACCCTTAGGCTTATGGGGGCCAAGGCCCCCACACAGTTTTGTTTGTTTGTTTGTTTGTTTTTTTCTGAAATTTCTGTATTAATATTAGTGATATTTTGTTGGTTTAGAGCACCTAGATATTGTGCTATGTCTTCGGTGTTATTTAGACATTTAAATAGTTTAAGAATGTGTTCGTTTTTTTGTCACACAACCCCACTCTCTCTGTGCAAGGTCTCTCATAAGTTTTTCCTTAAATTATTATTCTCATTTCTCTTCCTATCTCTCTCCACTCGTTACCAAAAAACATTCCTCAAAATCCAAACCAAACAAACTATAAAGATTCCTAAACCTTGTTGAAATTTCAAAATTTAGTTGCTCGTAGTTCGTCCCCCAAGTTTATGGTTCCATCCCTGCTTCCTTGGTATGGTAATTCTTAGCTATCATTCTTTATTTCCCCTGCTTTCTTTTCATCTATCAAGATCTTCTTGGATGTGATGACATCACTCGTTAAGCCTGACTCAGATTCTCTGCATCTGTTCTATTGTATTAAAGTGCCCTTTAGTGCACCCATCACCCACTTTACTTGTAATGGTACTTGTTCTCTGCAATCACCAGGTGCAAATATTTTTTAGCTGCAATGGATCCATTTAAAATCAGTGATTTTGCTCCTGCTTTATAACATTACAAGAGAAATAAAATGTGGAATGGAGAATCCACTCTAAGTCAGTTTGTTGTTGCCATTGTAGATTAATTATTAAGTTTGATGGAATTGTCAGATTGCAATGTCCAACAATAGGTGGGTTAGCTGTATTTTTAGAAACAGCTATTGCTGTTTCTATCTGAACTTAAGATAGTTCAAGTCATGTTGAATTTTCCTGACTATACTGCAACTTGTTTTTTTATCACATTGTGCATCTTTGCATGCAGGACAGTTGGTGTTTCAGCATATTTTCTGTGCTCGTATGTGAAAATGAATTTCAGCATGTTCTCGTATGGCATGGCAAATATTGCATTACTTGTTTATTTATTAGCTGAGAACATGCATGATAAACCAAAACGATCTCATTTGTTCCACATTTCAGAACACAGTTTTTCCCCCCTTACCCAGGTTGAGAGGGTTTCACACAGAGAGAATTTGCACAGCTTTGTATTGAAGTCAGAGAACCTTGAGAAACAGTGCCTTGCGAAGGCAATAAAATCTTATTGTGAATTGCGGGTGCTGCCATATGGAGAAAACAAGACAGTTGTCTTCTGAGGGGAGGTAGATGATAACTTGAAGTTCAAAGGTACAATTGGTATGTACATCTGATTGTGTTTTTAAATTGCTCAATACAAGTTTTCCCTTGTTGAGCTATTAGCCTAGCCCAGAATTTTGATTCTGTGTTAAACTTTGACTTTGCTAATACTGAATCAAACACCATTGCGGGGAACAATTAATGAGAGGATCGCCGAGTGTTCCTTTTTCTCGCTTTTATCGTTCTAGAAGATTTTTGGCAGAGGAGTAGAGTGCTGTTTGTGTTCATGTAAAGGAGCTCGATATCCTTTTGACAAGCTTATCTGCAGCTACTAACAGGTTATTAGTTAGCCGTTTAGTGGCTTCAATTGGGATAAAAGGCCATTAAGTTGAGGTTCATTTCTATATCTTGTGGATAGATGCATAATGAAGTTTACCCCTATACTGCTCTATGGATTTAAGGTCAATTATGGAGAAATCATGACATTTCGTGGTTCCATTTGTTTAATTTTTCTCGAGAAAAGGTGTACATCAAAGTTCATGACGGCTGAGAGGAAAACTGGATAGAACTTTCTTAGGAGTGCAAAAAATATTCACTTGTATAACAGGAGAATGCTTTCTTTGAAAAACTATAACCCCCCGTAATGTTGCGATCCCGATTGTGTTGCTTCCCACCTATTGTCAAACTATCGGATGAACCCTGACGATTAAACCAAGTATGTCTACAAACTAGTCATGTACTCTTAGTAATGTTTAAGAATTTGATAGAGTGCTCATCATCTTCAATGCTACACGCTTGACGAAGAAGGTTTCGAATCCCATCTACCCAATTCTGCTTATGGATCTTGTTCTTGCACTTGAACTCTAGAAGACCCTGTCCTGTTTTGACTCCAAAATAGACTTCCACTTGATCCCTTTCCTTTCTGAATGGCCATGCCGAGGTCTCATCACAGAGTCCATAAACAAGACCTGGTACCGATGCATGATGTCAGAAACGAATCAGAAATAGATGGTAAGAGGGATTTTTGGAATTCTACGTGTGTTTTTTGAAGTGAAGGTTAAACAGAAGAAATATCTGGAACACATTTAATTGCTCTAGTATCGATCTGGAATTTTAGACTGAAGAGTGCTTACATTTGTTCTTCTTGGTGAAGGCTCCTCCTACATGTTTGCTTTTGATCTTAATCATGACCTGAGATTTCTTGTTGATATAGACAGAAACACACTTCCATCGCAACACACCTGAGCAAAATTTCCATGAGAATGAATCAGACTTGGCAGTAAAGTGATTCGTATCCCAAATTAATTGCACTCTTGGACTGTAAGAAATAAATTAAAAGGAAAAAAGTGATAAGATATGGTGTGAACTTAAAAGGCTCTGAGGTCTATTGGGGACCGATTAAACTACAGATGGATGTAGTTCTGTTAGAATCATCATGTCAGGTGAAACCAAAAAGTTTACAGGTATGCAAATATTATCACCAGCGGGAGTCTCGTGAAAACATTACATTTCAGGATTGTGAACAAAACAATCTACATGTTTTGTTAGTTATGCAGAATTTTATTTATGTTGATTTTTATGCCTCTTCACGGGGACAGGATCTGTAGAGATAGGAAAGTGCAAATGGAGTAGACGAACCTGATTAAGCTTTGGATGGGGAAGTACCTTTTCGTGTGTGTTGCAACAAGTCGCCTATAAAAGGAGGATCCTGCTCTTCAATTTCACTATAGAAATTAGCAACCCTATGAGATTCTGCCATGCCCTTGTCATAAGGGCTTATAGCTGCATTCTTCTTTGCTTCTTTTGGCAATCGCGCTTTAAGAGCTGCTTCTCCTCGCAAAGCTTATTGAAGAGCCAAAGAAATTGACATTAATAGGTGACTTATTGAAATTCTTTATGATAACAAAAGTTGCACGTCTTGCCAAAATTATACTCCTATATTGTGGTACAGTTTTTTGGTAATTCGGAATGCATCCCACCAATCGCAACCTCTGGTTGCGTGGCTGCACCATAAACTGGAGCCCCCTTTTTCAGCTATATCACACAAGCTTTCGCTTGCGGGGAGGGTGACTTAAACGATTGTGCTCTTGGTGGGAGTTCTAAGAGAGTCGATCAAGACACTTGTGCTTCTTAGGCACTTACTTCTGTTCTGCCCTCCTTAACACTTGAGCTAACCCTTTTGGTTAAATGTTCGAGGCATTTATTACTCAGTGGATGAATAAGTGGTCGATGATATAGAACCAGAACTCTTATGTGACATTCTGGAACCAAGATCACAATCAATGTTTCAGAGACTCATTTAAATGTGTACCCATGTCAAAGACACTTGGATAAGTGTTTGAGAGATATCCAATGGGCCATATGCCTAGTTAGACATTCATCTTACAATAACAGTTTGTAAACGGAATTCACCAAACCACAATCTATGCCCAATTGCATGAAAACTGTGTATCCTGTAAAATAATATGACCATACTGAAGATTATGAATATTTTGCTGTGCCCCATGTGCTTTAGGTGTATATGAGATGAATATGATATAAACACTCAGGCCTACCTAGCATATGCAACATAGACGAAGATACAAAATAAACTGATGGAATACCTGTTGCAGCTCCAGCAGTTAGTGTCACTATGTCGCTTGGACCTTGAATGTCTACTGCCGATCGGACAACAGAAGCCACACGATCGTGATCAACCCCAGCTGATTCAGCCATCTCGATGCAATGGGATGCCAGGAGCTCCGTAGCCGATGCCAAAGCCGCGCTCATTTTTGAGCCTGGGCCTTTGGCGTTATCTGCTGCAGCCACCGCAGCCAATGCTGAAGCTAGTCCAGCAACAGAGAGGGCAGCATGCGTTCGTGCATTTTCTACTCTCGCTTTGTCTTTCTTCTTTAGGGTGCTGTTGTTATAGTCCTTTTGGTGGAACCACCTACTTATTGACCCCATTCTCCTAGCGTTGAAAGATTTTGTTACCTTGCCTGACTGCAAAAGGTACAGAGGAATAAGAGAAGGTGCATTACAATTTCCTCCAGTCATTTGCTCATAGATCATCATCTTTTTAAACTCCTCTGCGTCATATTTTTGTCTGCATTTGTGGACTTGTTGAAAATGATTCAATACAATTGGTGTCGGGTTTATTGAAACCTTACGAAAGTTGACAAAAGCACACTCATGGAAGTACGCTCGTGCACAAACGAAACAGAAATCACATCAAACGATATACTCGGTTCGCCCAAAAACAAGGGCTGCCTCTGGGGGCGAAAGAGAATCCATGATATACCATAGACTGTACATTGTACAAACAGAGACTACCACACCGAGATGCCTGACCCGTGACCTGTTTCCTTTTTCAATTGTCACCCAGATGCTCCCAATACTTTCCTGTCTCACTTACCTGTTTCCTCCTATTCCTTAGGTTTCCTTCTGTAGGCAAAAAATTCTCAGTTCGCTTTCGGTTATTGAAACTTAAGTGTATTGTATTTGATTCAATGATTCATTTTGCGTTTAGAGCCTACAACCCCAATCCTAATGTCTCTCTTCTCTTCATAGATTCTTACGCAAATCCATGACCATGATCCAGACAAAGAAGTACGACAATCACGAATTGCATACCCTCATAAGTTGGAGTTGATGCAGAAAATGATGAAACATTAACTTACATGTATAGGTGGAACTGTTGTCTCTGGTATTCCATTCGGATCCTTATCAACCAGGAAGTGTTTTTGATTTTGAGCCAGAGCTTTCGATATCTCAGAAGCAGAGAGGCTCCATGACCTGGACAAGAACTCCATGGGTTCCTTTGGTGTTTGTGGTTGAGGAATCGACGGTAATGTCGAAACCTTTTGCATCACATCCCTCTCTCCTGCATTACCTGCCCATCTAAAAGAATTCCTCCTCCACCCCCAAAAATGTACGCCCTCCATTTCGAAATTAGATAACCCTGAAAGTCAATTCCAAAATCTCCTTCTCTCCCCAAATTTGAAGCCCAAATGATCTTATGTATTGTTTAATACTTTGCAATATTTTTACTCCCTCTGCTTGCATTTCCAAATCAATTGAAAGAAAAAGTAAGAATGTGAGAAGGAACAATACCATACATGTATTTACAAACCATATATGTATTTCTTGTTGTGTGTGGGTGTATATACAAACTTTTATTATGTGAATCCAAAGGGATGAAACTCATATACTAGAATGTGATACGATAGGTCATCGAAAAACTTTAATATACCTGACAGATTCTTCAGGAGAGAGAGAGAGAGAGAGAGAGAGAGAGAGAGAGAGAGAGATTTTCGCAAACCTCTTAAAAAGAGAAGAAACCAAAGTGTGGAATGAACTAGTCGTTGGGGTATCTACCCAGCTTTTATGCATAGGGAGAAAACCAAGCAATAGAGGGACTCACATAATGGCCAACACAAAACCTAACGTCATAGTTCTCGTGCTTCGAACCCCCACGAATCCAGGTGGATGTTAATTCCTTTACACACACAAAAGGGGGAAAATAGGACTACTATATATGTTTATGGACAAAAACTTATTTACGGAAGCTCTGTAAACTAAGTTTTACAGCGCCCAATCTCGTGCGTTCAAAAGTGTTTTGGATGATTCAGAATTAAAAAAAAATCTTCCATGGAAAAGTTTCTTTTAAAATCCGAACCGTTGATTGCCGAGATGAATATGTGAGATTGTGCGTTGCCATAAATAACTTATTCACGAAGGAGCTGTGAATGAGTTACTCTCATGTTTATGATATACTCCATGTATTCTGTCATTGTTTATCTATAGATAGGGAGGGGAGGGGAGGGTTGAGCTGAATTCACGAATGTCGAAGCCTGCAATCTCTCAAAGACTACTCTGAACAACATATACATATATATGATCTATATATAACCCATATATAGGTGTAATGAATTTAAGAAAACATAAAGAAAACATTGTCCTTGTAACATGGAAAATGTACAGAAAATGTTTCATAACACCCGTGCAAACCCTGCTCATCTAACGCGTTTATCCATAAGAGAAAAGCTTTTGATTGTTCACACTTATTATGTACCCAATAAAGGCTATCCGTATTGCATGCATGTGTATGCATGCTTGATCATGATGTGGACCAAGCCTGTTATTGTGGTGGCCCTCATGATTCTTACGAAATTAAATTTTTACTTTAACTCATATATTCGGATCAGTTTACATGCATCTCGATTCTTACAAAATTAAACGTGTTTTTGGAGCATTTCCATGTATTTTTTTTTATCGGGAAAAAAACATTTCCATGTATTACTCTAAATTTTGTATGATTGATTAATAACGTAAGAGGTAAGACCCATTGGTTTGTGATTCAATAATATTTCATGTCGATGATTTAAGAGATGAAATTACATATGACACATCGTGAATAGACTAGTGTCGAGCAATGCCCCAAAACCAACAAAATAACCTCAGGCTGAGTTGGCACGGCATAGACACGACACGTTTAAATGTGGCACGATACAGACACAACACAACATGGTTTTAGACGGGCACGACACAATAAATACTAATTTGTAAATTGTAATTAAGGAATACTTGAATACATAGGGGTACTCCTGCCCTATAGAAATACTCAAGTCCTTATAAATGCTAAGTGCAAAGAAAATAGGCAAAGAAAAGACTCTTAAAGTGTACATAAACGGCTCAGATGCACTCTAAAAAACTTATCTTTCCATAATTCCATTCTCAAAGTCAAATAATTAATCCTAAACTACCCTTTCTCTCTTCTAATCTTCCAAATCTTTCTCTGTCCTTATTTTTTCTAATTATCTCAATTCTCTCTTCAATCTTTCAAAATTTTCTCTCACCTAATCTTGTAATTCTTTCCCTCTCCTAATCTTCTCTCTCAAATTTTCATTCCCTTAAAATCCCAAAACTAAATCAAAATCATAAAACTATCAAACTAAAATAAAAAGGCAGAATTAACTTGTTGAATACAAATACGACAATTTATCGACTGTGATGAATTTAGTAACTACTCTATGATACATTTTTTATATATTCAATAAATTTACCAAAACGCAACAACAGCAAAGTAATTGAATATGATAAAATTTAGCGTATATGATGTGTAAGGATCCGTAATTTTAAATTCCTTTTCGATCTTTAATTATTTCGAGAGTGGATAATTGTATTTTGAATGAAATTATGTTTTATTATTATGATTGCATGGATATATACGTGTATCAGAGGTTTGGTGAACTGTTGAAATATATATTTTGATGTTGTGATTGTTTGGAGGTGGTGTGGGTGTGCTAGTGGTGATCAGGAGTTGAATCGGTGGAAGTTGGAAAGGTTATAAAAATTCCTTGGAGGTACCGATAGCAACCTTTACCTTGGTACTGGTACCATTTGATCAGCAGCTCAATCTTTGTGGCCGGTACCGGTACCAGCCTTTACCTTAGTACCGGTACCACCCGCAAATTTTTTGATTTTTCAGCTCGCGATCTGGACCACTATAAATACAACATCTGTACTCTTTTCACACCCCATACCCCGAAATAGACCTAGAAACACTTCCTCTCACTTCTCTATTCAATCCCTCATTCAAACTACTTGATTTCTACATCAAACCACCTCAAATCTTCAAGATTCAAGCATCTCTCATCTCAATCTCTCTTGATTTTCGAGTTTTGAAACCAAGGGTAAGTCTCACCTCTTTTCTCTTGATCTTTCCCTGTACATGCATCACGTTTTTCTCCCTCTCCTCACCAATGTACTTTCGTTTTTTGAAAACCTAGACTTTGAATCTTGTGCCAAAGCTAAGAGGGAGGTTCCTTTGGCGGGTTTCAAGCTCGATCCATTCAAACACTTAGGGTTTCGGCTCAATCTCTCTTTTGGTAGGGATTTCTCTCTCTCTCTCTACTTGTTTATGTGGTGATTTAGTACGTTGTAATTTGGTGCTTAGATTGTTGTACTTTGGTTGGGTGTAACACCATTGAGCTTGGAATTCGTTTTTCTAAAAACCCAGGAGGTACCGGTACCTTTATTTTCTCGGTACCGGTACTAGCCTCGGAAAACTTGTTATTTTCCCTTCTTGATTGTTATGATCCATGAATTGGTATTGTTGACTGTTGGTTAGGTGTTGAGATGCATGACAATGAATTAGTCATAGTGGTATTTGATTGGAGAGGTGACATAGTTGTTGTTAAGAAATTGGAATGGGGAAGTAACGGTTACGCAAGGGGTGAAAATATCGAAACCCAAAAGAGTGCTGAAGTTGATTGTAATGCAAGGGGCGAAAATATAGAAACGTAAAGAGTGGTGTTTACTGTTACGCAAGAGGTAGAAATATAGTAGAATATGTGTGGACACTTTAAATTCTTGTTTATGATGCTGATATATGTTGTCCCTTAAATATAAGAACCTTTGTCTCCGTTACAACTTGCATAATTGCTTATGGTTGAGCTTTTGATGGCATTTCCTCTAAAAAATGATTTTGTTTCATCCACATTTAGAGTTAGTTGAGATTATTCTACTCGGTTAATATAGCTCAATCCTTTATTTTTCAGGTGCAACCCAGGGCCAGTAGCATGGTGAGTTGTGCGTGCATGGATTGACATCATTTTAAAAGCTGACATTGAGGAGTTACTTTAACATCCTTTTTGTAAACCCCTTTTGAAGATGTAATCGTAACTTGATTTTGATTTACTTTGATTATGGATGATTGTAATATCCAATTCACTCTTCTTAAATAGTACTTTGAAAATATTGGGCCGTAGTGCCTAAAGTGTACTCTTTTGGAAGTAGATTCAGTGACGTCACTATGGAAATCTCTTTTGGGGTATTATGTATGTTACTATGAGGATTCGATTTATGGAAAATTATCTTTATTTATGTTTAAATTGAGAGAATGACAACTTGGGATCAGAGCATCTAAGTTAGAATACATTGACATTGTGGGGAGATACTTGGTCTCAAGGGCTTAAACCATTGCATCTCTTTTGCATGATTTGTGTGTGCTTGTGTGACTGACATTCATCCAATTATGTGGCATTGCACTTGAGATTTCGTAGAGTGGCATTGAGATGACGAATCGTGTTGGGAAGGTTGGAGGCTTTGACCGCATCTTGATATTGCTGTTATTGATAGTTTTTCTCCTTTCTTAACCCTTTGTAGTAAAATGCCTTCAAGACGCCGTGTTAGACAGGGTAGGGTTAGAAACCGTGGTCGCCAAGGCCATGGGCTTGGCCAGGGTGCGCTAGTAGAGGATGGGGTTAGTTGTCAAGGAGAAGCTCAAAGTGAGAATCATGGTGCAGGAGCAAAACAAAATATAGAGACACCGAACGCTCAGATCGAATCCATTTGCTAGGGATTTCATCGCGACATTCATAGTGAAAAATCTCTTGAATCCAGCTCTTAAGGTTACAACGAATAATCAGGCTATGGAAGCTATAAGAGAGTTTTGCTGTATGGACCCATCCAAATTCAACAGGGACGGTGATGATTTTCTTAGGCCAATAATCATTGGCTTGCTGAAATCCGAAAAATCTTTAATGCTCTAATGATTACAAAGGATGACTTGAGGGTTCAGATTGTGGCGTGTCAACTCATTAGAGAAGCAAATGAGTGGTGGAAATTCATTCTTGGGGTTAGGAGGGACGCTAGGACGGCAACTCAACCGAATGAGCTGAAATTGAAAATTTGATTTGGGCCGAGTTTGATGAACTCTTCAAGGGCGTACTTTCCAAAGTCTTACTGTAAGCATTTGAGGGAACAATTTGAGAAGATTGAGAAGGGTACAATAACCGTTTATGAGTATGCATTGAAATTTTTGTCCTTGTCCCATTTCGCGCTGGAGTTGGTGGCGTCTTTCGAAGTGTAGACGATTTGAAAAGGGTTTACACACGTCAATTAAGAGGTTGGTAGTGAGCCAACATATTGGGAGGTTTTTGAAATCGTGGAGTGCGCAAGGAGCGTTGAGATTCCGAAGGATGCGCCTAGAAATGTGAAAGTGTGGGAGCCTAGGCAACAAACTGTGAGTATGAGTTCTTCCTTGGGGAGTTTCGGAAGTCAAGAGAGAAAGAGTTAGAGGGAATTGTTTCAGCCTTTGTAGACTTTTAGACCACCTACTTCTTCTGGGGCTAGGGGAGTTTTTGTTAGGCCTCCGGTTGTGTGTCATGGGTGTGGTTAGACAGGTTACATTCGTACTCAGTGTCCTCAGCTTCAGGGGTCTTATTATGTGTATGGTAAATTTGGCCATTTTGCAAGAAATTGTACTTATTGAGGGGGAGCACGGAGTGAGTCAAGCTCAGTACAGTGGTTGAGAGCTGGGCAGAGTTTTGGTCAGCAACAGTTGTTTAGGGGAGAGAAAGCACAAGCCTCACTTTTGTTAGACTACATCGAGTCATGGGTCTCAGGTTGAGTAGGGAGCGAGTTCTTTCGCACTTACTCAGGGCTTCGGATAGAGGGGCGGATTTGTGCAAGGTCAGAGTACCCAGGGGCGAGTGTTGACGATCACTTTAGTTATTCCACCTACCACTTATAGACTTCCATTGTGAGGGGTACATTTCTCTTCTTCAACTCCCTCGCTAAAGTTTTTTTCGATTCTAGAGTATCACATTCATTCATTGCTGAATCTTTTGTTCATGCCTTAGAATTGGAAAACGAAGATTTTAATCCACCTTTGTTTGTCGAGACACCGTTTGGGGTAGAGCGCCTCTAAAATGTGCATGCCGAGATTGTGAGCTAGTTATTGATGGCCGCCGTTTTGGCTTCGACTTCATTATTTTGGATATGTCGGGGTTCGATCTTATTCTGAGAATGGATTGGTTATCCATGATTCATGCAACAATAGATAGCTTTAAACAATGAGTTTGTGTCTATCCACCTGAGGGTGATTGTTTTGAGTTCTATGGGGAACCTTGGGAGCCCTTGGAACCTTATCTGTGTGGGTCGCAAGAACGTGAGTCAATTTATTGTCTCTTGGAGAGTCTAATGCTAGATGAGGACATGTCTACGCGTGAAAAATTACCTTTGGTTGTTTTTGATTTTTCTGATGTGTTTCCGGAAGAATTACCTAGTTTACCACCCGAGAGAGTGGTCGAGTTCACAATAGAGTTACTTCCCAGTGCTTCTCCTATATCTATGCCTTCTTATCGTTTTGCTTCAGCCGAGTTGAGGGAATTGAAGATGCAATTGCAAGACTTGGGGTTTATTAGTTCGAGTGCGTCACTGTGGGGAGCGCTGACTCTCTTTACTCGAAGGAAAGATGATTTGCTTCATTTATACTTGTGTTACTTCACTCAGTTGCAGTGCTTGGCCCTAGGTTATTCTGCGAAGGTGTGCTAAATTTTTTTTTTATTTGGAATAGTTGGTAAACCATGATACCATTAGAATAGTTGCTATGTTTGGTCAGACTCATCCTATCCGCGGTATTCAAAATAGAGAATTAGTTACTCGGAGAGGTCAGTGACCATACTTGTCTAACAAATTTTTTTGGAGATTTGCCCTTTATTTTTTAGGGAAAAGAGTAGTAAGAATGGTTAGGATTCTCATAAGTCATCTATAGATGTTATGTTAGAAAACTCAACATTAATATTCTTGAGAAACTTTTATGTATCCCGGTATACAAGGAGGGTTGGTATTCCTTTTGAGAAGTTTCTAATTATCCAGCTATTTTTCGATCATATTTGGATGATCAGCTCTGTTCATTTTGTAGAGTTTGGTAAAAACCTTAATCATACTAAAAATTGCGTTCATAGGACTTTAGTAGATACATGATTGGCACATGTGAAAATTGAAGCAAACCAAAACTAGGTCCAAAAATACATTGAATTAAAACCCAGTATTGGTTTTTTTTTTTTGCAATTTTTACGTGTACCAATCATGTATCTACTAAAGTCCAATGAACACGATTTTTGGTATGATTGAGTTTCTCACCAAACTCTACAAAATGAATGGAGTTGATCATCCAAATGTGATCGGAAAATTAGAAAATCCCCGAAGGGAATACCAAACCCCCTTATATACCAGGGATACATAAAAGATTCTCAATATTCTAACATCTATTTTATAACTCTCATTACTAGGTCAATATGAAGAATATAAATTAATTATGCATTAGTTAGAAAATTCCGTTTTAGTTGTCTCTTGTTTTGGCAACCTTATATTTCTTTCTAGTATTTGATTTCATAGTCAAAATAGAATTTTTTTATTTTTGGTAATTTTTGTTAATTAATTGATTCTGCTTCCTTTTCGGACGAATCAATTAGGGTTAGAGTTTTTTCCTATATAATAAGTTATAAGCCTTCGGGCTAAGGGAGTTGTTTATTGAATTAAAGAAAAATTGAGAGTTTTCTTATTATCGTGTGTTCGAAGAGGGAGCATATCTAGTTCATACCTATTTGTGTTTATGTTTCAAAGAGAGAATCTTTAACATAAGCAAGTTCGTGATCTCTTCCTGCAAATAGTTTCGTAAAAGAAGGCTGCGCTGCATCAGTTGGTATCAGAGCTCTCGTTCCAATTCTGACTATGGTCGGAGGACGTCATGGAGGTCAAGGTGGAAGAGGTCATGCATCTTATGTTGATGAAGTCTATGAGCGAGATGAAGTTGCTCGAGATGGAGGAAGG
Source organism: Rhododendron kiyosumense (assembly GCA_019656275.1). NCBI lineage: Eukaryota > Viridiplantae > Streptophyta > Magnoliopsida > Ericales > Ericaceae > Rhododendron > Rhododendron kiyosumense. The sequence goes on along the minus strand of BPLS01030531.1, from coordinate 5,054 downwards.
GTTTCAACAACTAAGAGCGGAATTTGAGACGGTTGTGCAACGTCTTGAGGCTCTAGAAGTTGCAAATTGGCCTCACCGTCATCCGATTCAACCTCGGTTTCTGAAAGAGGAGGAGGTGTCGGATGATATTTCTATCACCAAACCTTTGACTGGTAATCATTAGACGAGGGAGAGAACAATGGTGGATGAAGCTATCATTGAGTGGCCATTCACATCAAATATTATTCCAGATCCAATAGTGGATTGGAGTAAACCACCAGTTTTTTATGAAGAATTGGTGGAGAAAATTACAAAAGGAGAAAATAAAAAAATATTGCAAAAAAAAAAAAAAATGTTACAATGTTAGTGTTAATGAAAACTGAATTTGTTGATCCGTTTTGGGAATTTATTGAAGACACCACATGCAAGCGTCATTGTATTCCGATCTGGGAGGAAGGTGAATTTGTTTTGTTAAGGGAAATCATTCCTTCAAATTATCATGACTCTTTTTTACAAGTTGGGTTCGCAAAAATCAATTTAAAATACAAGCTTGATGCAAACAAGGTTTGGCGTACTCAACTATATAAACTCGAGGACGAGTTTCTTCAAGACGGGGAGAATGATGCAGAACAAAAATATGAAGAATATAAATTAATTACGCATTAGTTAGAAAATTCCGTTTTAGTTGCCTATTGTTTTAGCAACTTTATATTTCTTTCTAGTATTTGATTTCCTAGTCAAAGTAGAATTTTTTATTTTTGGTAATTTTTGTTAATTAATTGATTCTGCTTCCTTTTCGAACGAATCAATTAGGGTTAGGATTTTTTCCTATTTAATAAGTTGTAAGCCTTCGGGCTAAGGGAGTTGTTTATTGAATTAAAGAAAAATTGAGAGTTTTCTCATTATTGTGTGTTCGCAGATGAAGTACCTCTAGTTCATACCTATTTGTGTTTATCTTTCAAAGAGAGAATCTTTAACATAGCTTCTTACAAATAGTTTTGTAAAAAGAGGCTGCGCTGCATCAGATACCAACCCCTTGTATATCGGGGATACATGAAAGATTCTCAATATTCTAACATCTATTTTATAACTCTCATTACTAGGTCAATGAAGAAATTCTTAACAGAACACCTTAGGTAAAGACAAAATCATTATCACATCGATAACTTTTCAATAATAGTTTGGTGGACTCTTATGCAGCGGCAGAGCCAAAATTTTAGATCGAGGGGAGCAGACTTAAAAAAGTATTTTTTTTCATTCAGAAATATGCTCAGCATATATATCATGTAGCTTTTGTAATATATTTCTATATTGTATACGACATTGTTTGTTTTTCGGTCAACAATTGCAACGCTCATGTGTGATTATTTTCATCCATGAAAAAAATTGAGAAAATTTTACATGATAATGTATTTTAATTTTTTGACAAGATCAAATCTAAACTATTTAAAATTTCAAAGATTCGTATATAACTATATAAATACTAATTATATTATATATATACTACTATTTATATAATTCTAAATCGGCCCCATTTAGAGCCTACACACGTCCCTTTAGAGTCCGAGGAAATGATCAATAGGGGAGATTAAAGTCTTCAAGGCTGAGTCAATAGATTGAATTAATTAGTGAAATCTAATCTGTCAAGTTAATTTGGGTTATTTGGTTAAGACAATGAGTAGTATTAATTTGGTGTTCTTTCCATTATCCACATAATCCTTATTTTGCTTTTTCTTTTTGTTCATTTTTTAAAAGGAATCCTTACTTTGGTTGATTATCGAGTTTCAATGATTCTCGTCCTTCATGCTTTAGGAAAAGTTCCTTTTCGGGTATCCTCTTTATTAGAAGGTGGCAAATAGACGAGTTTGGGTGGGTTTAGGCAAGTTGAAACTGGTTGTGGGTCAAATATGGGTCAAAAAGTAAATTGGTTGAAATGGATCGGTTGAATATGGGTTAAGACAAACCCAAACCTGCCCGCCCTGCCCCGTTTTAGTTTTGTTTGGGGTTTCCATTCCCCTCTCTTTTCAATATATGATAGTTTTGGCCTTGTTCGTTTTGGGGTCTTAAATTTTCTGGGTACGATCTTCAATAAATTTGACTTTTCAAATCAAAATATTAGCTATCAATGTCCGATCAATTTGATTTTTCGTAAAATAATTTTCTCCCATGCGTTCAAGATCAAGTTAGGAATCCGATTAAAGCCGTTTATTTTCAAGTCGTTTCAATTTAAAAACAACTGGAGATCCTCTAGTTCTTTTATTCACTACAGGCTTGCAGTGCAACGAAAGTGTAGAAATTAGGTGTCGTTTCACATAGCTTCTTTTTTTTAGGGTTTTTTGGTTTTTGGCTCAAGTTCAAAAAAAATCGCATGGGAGAGGACTCCTAATGATAAAAATTAAAAATAAAAAGAGAGAAAAAAGTATCTATTAATTAACATCGGTATTGCGCTTTGGTTTCTCAATACACGACAATCTACTGCCCCATTGTTTTGAACTTTACTTAATTTAATTTAAATCTGAGAGTTTTGTTCTTATTTGAATTTTTTTCGTATTTGTTAGTTTTGTGCCAATTTTTTTTTGCGTTATTGATTCGTCTTGACAAGATGAATCAGAAAAGTAAAACTTTTTTATTTTTACCCAAATATTTTGAGAAATAACCACTTTTTAGCAAAAAACAAAATACATTTTTTTGTTAGGAATTACCCTGCTGACAAGTACGTGTGGGTAATATACATTGAAATAATTATTTTATAACCACAAATACTTATACAAACATTTATACAAATTTACTCACATTCACATTAGGGCCTACACGCATTACACCTCTAGTGTGTGTGAGACCCATCAAACCATGTGAGTGTGCATGTAAGGTGCATATTTGTGGTTATATAAGAATTGATAGTCAACTAGTCTTTGGTCTCTCCTTTTGTTTTCATTTTAATTGAGAATAATGGTTTGGCATCCAATGAGAAAATATCAACCCATTGTGGTGGAAATTTTTTCAGTTTTAGGTAGATACCACGTGGTGTCTGCTCACCGCATCCGAGCTGTCCATTGCATGGCCCAAATATGGCGAACGGATACCACGTGGAATATAGCCACCCGGCACCCAAAAATTTCTCCATTGTGGTACGAGGGAATCCAACCAATGGACCGAATGAAATTCATTTCCCACTAAAATTAGGTCCCACTTTAACTTTATCTGGGGCCTTCACCGAAAGTCTGTTAAATAGACAAACCACATTAAATAAGCATATCCCGACTGTGTGTGGAATTTTTTGCTCAAAGCCAATATTGGAAAACTCCGCACTTCATTTTTTTTTTTTTTCGAAGATTCGAACATTTGGAATATTGGAGAAGCCGGTAAATGTTCTCTTTTGATGTAAATGAGTATTTTGCGAGTCTTGATAAGAGAGAGTTTTGGTTAAGAGTTTTTGGTTGCTTTTGGTGAGAGAGTTTGTAATAAATGGCCATACGCTATAATATTGAACATAGAATGAGAATTGGACTGTAGATTATAATATTGCATTATTATAATGTATGGCCGTACATTAATTTACTTAATTTGTACTCTAATTTGTATTCCCTTCATCCCGCTTTAAAAGTTTTTTTACAAAAAATTGTGCATTTTTAAACCCAAAATAATATGTTTCTAAGAATTATTTTTTAATTTTCTTACACCAAATTATTGAGCACTTTAATTTGGTGCAAAAAAAAATAAAAGATATATTTTTGGATTTAAAAGTATATGAATTTTTGTAGGGGACATTTAAAGTGGGACAAAAAGAGTTTCTTTTTGGTTGTTTGAAGACATATGGTGGCCAGTGGGTATTTGTGTTGATTTTTTCGGAATGATTTTGGATTTCTGATTTTGCATTAAAATCTTAAAGCGAGCCTCAAACTCTCTACACAACCAACAATAAAATTCGATAATAATGGAGTTAGGCCTAGTTCCACTAAGGTTTTCTTATTTGTTTCGTATTTATTTTTCATTTTACGTGACATGTCATTCTCTCATAATACATTACCATAGGAATCTAGACACTAAGTCGCGGATCCGGTGGTGCTGTAGTGCACTCCCCGCACTATACGTGTAGTGTGACCAATCAGGCTGTCCATCTCGACAATAAACGGCTCGGATTTTCATCTGAACAATAGAAGGTTAGGATTTGTAGGAGTTCGGATTAAATCCAAACTGTCCGCACCGAGATGGATGATCGGATCAATCGCACTATACATGCAGTGCGATGAGTGCATTACAACCCCTCTCATCTCCTAAGTCGCCGCAGGGGCACATAAACCATATCAGAGCTAACAACGAAAGTGGATGGAAATCCCACCCGAACTGCTATCCAACAAAGTCAATCGCTGGCACATTCCTGTTAAAAAGGCGTAGATCGCCGACAACTTGCTGTCGCAAGCAACTGGACGCTACTCCGATGTGAGTGTTTTTTTATACACGCCATCTCTCCTCTTGCCCCGGCTACTGTGTATAGCATTAGGCCAATATACATATTAAGTTTTACTAACAAAAACCACAAAAAACGTAATGAATTTTAGCATCTCATTTTCACTAACAAAAAAAGTTTCATCATTTTAACATTTTGTTTTTACTAACAAAAAAATTGTCAACAAAATTTTTTTTTGCTATAGTACTAATTCTACTTACAAATTCATCAACTTCTTTTTCATTACTGGAAACAACTTCACATTTCTCAATAATTTATTCACTACTAGAAACTAGAGGTAGCAATCTCAACCCATATTTTTTAACCCGCCTAAATCCACCCACTTATAACCCAACCCGCCCATATTGAATAATGGGTTTATTTGGGTTCAATTCATATAAACCTATATATTTATGGGTTTAGATGGGTTCAATGTGAGTTGGAATTAAAAGACTCATTCTCTTCAAAAAAGTGTTACACTCCTCAACGTGTGAAATCCCCGTAAGTTGTTTTTCCAAAAAAAAATTCAAAGCTTCACGCAAAATGCGGGCATGTGCAGCATGTTAGTTGATTTGCAAAAAAAGGCTCTCTCTCTCTCTCTCTCTCTCTCTCTCTCTCTCTCTCTCTC
>BPLS01030530.1:0-10296 GCA_019656275.1 Rhododendron kiyosumense | reverse complement strand
CTCTCTCTCTCTCTCTCTCTCTCTCGCAAGGTACAATATATATATATGCATGCATATGTGTCATAACCTTGGAAGAAAATCAAAATAAAGAATAGTTTCTTGGTACTTTGAAATCCAAGTAGCCCTAAATGCCTAGGATTTACTTACCAACTCATAAATCATCCTAGGGTACTTTAGGCATTAGAATATACAATTAGGTACAATGCACACACACACACACACACACACACACACACACACACACACACACACACACACACATATATATATATATATATATAAAAGTGGTTGAAATCCCAATAAAATAATAATAAAAGGGTACTTTGGTAACTATGCACTTTTGATTAAAATAATGGTACTTTCCCATGTGATTAAGAAAAATGCTTAATTTAATGATCTAATAGTACTTTGAAAGATTTCCCCTTTTATCCAATGGACAAAACTTCCTCTAACATCTATTATCCAATGGATAATAGTTATTAGGCCAAAAAAAAATACTCCCTCCGTCCCATTTTCATTGTCCATTATTCCTTTTTCACTTTTTTGTCTCTTGCTTATATCTTTCAATCTATAATATTTTTCATGATTTTGACATCTTTGTATTATAGAACAAATTGAAATCTATCAAATAAGATCCATATTGCATATTTTTGGAGATTCACATTGAAAGATATAAGCGATTGAAAACTGCACGAGTATCAAAAAAGGACAATGAATTTGGGACGGAGGGAGTAATAAAGTAATCAAAAAGTACAATAAAGTAAGTTTACTTTTTAATATAAACAATTGGGATTCTATTACCCAATGGATAATAGTTCCCCTAACCACTATTGTCCAATGGACAAAGAAATAATCCAAATTGATTAAAAGAAAAAGAATATTAAAATTTAAAGTCTAGGGTTCAAAAGGGTCAAAAGTTCCAACGAGGGGCAAAACGGTCATTTTGCCAAGACTAGGTAACTTTTCGGTTTAGTTACTCTAACCGGATGGTTAGATGCTAACTAGGCTTGCTAAGTAGGACTAAAGTGCAAGAATTGAAACTTGAGGGGACAAAGTGCAATTATGGCAAAATTCAAGAATTAACGAAATTCAAGCAATTAAAATTAATAACTCTAATAATAAAATAACTTTTTATTCAATAAAATTCAGAGTTATTACACCCCGCCCTTGGGAGGTTCAAGTAGTGGCTGATCGGCTTGAGGACAATTAGGACCAGTGCGGGGCAGTCTAACCGATGACCAGAGAGGTCAGCCGGGGGTGGTCCCACATTGCTTGGTGAAGTGTAATTCATATGCTATAAATAATATATCGTCATCCTACCTTGTACAAGCTCTTTTAAAGCCGTGAGGGCGTTAAAGTCCATTGAATCACCTCGGCTTAATCCAAGGACGGGTGACCTCACTAGGAAGTCTAATGAGGTTTGGAGTTCAAAGCGGACAATATTTTATAGGGTGGGAGCGGATCGTTATATTTTATGCGTTACTCACGAGGTAATTTCCATTTGTCTTACATTTGTTAATATTAATTTATCTCATTGCTTTTTGGTTAAATTTGATAGACTTGAAGATTAAGAATTGAAGCATATGAATTTGATAAATCTGGTGTATTACTTTGTTGAAAATTTTACATTATTTTGTTATTGGGGAATTGATATCTAGTGTTTTTAAACCTGTGGTGTATTAGTTTGTTGTCTTTTTTGGATATTTTGTTGCTAGAGATTTGTGTCTTAAACTCTATTAAAATTTATGACCCTCAGTTTTGGTGAGAAATTGAACCGAATTGATAACCATGATTTTGGTTATGGTTTAGATACTTAGTATGATTTTAGAACACCTTTATCCTAAGGAAAAAAAAAAAAAAAAACAAGCGCATACTATTTGGAGTCTATTTTTCTCAATACGGATATATTCGTAATCCAACCATATACTTATCAACGCCAACTTAATTTCTAAATAAAGTTAATGGTTAAAGAGTAAACGATAAATAGTTCTACTAATCATCAAAATGAGCTCGGATAGTGTGACAAAAAATCATGACAGCATGGTGCCTCGGGCATGGGCCACGACAACATAGTCCAGTATCCTTTATAATCCAGTATCCTTTATAAAACATAGTCCAGTCTCTTTTATATAGGAGAGATTTTTCAGTGCCGAGTGGGTATGTCCGACGTGGTACCCGCTTGGCGCATCCAATCCATTCAATACACTTTTGAATGACTCAGATTGAAACCCTCTCTTCCCGCTTACCCCAACACTTTCTCTCTCCTTTTCTCTCTCCAAATCTGAGCTGTTCAAAAATGAAATGGATGGCTTGTATGTGCAAGCAGGCACCACGTGGTACCCGAAGTCAATGAGTCTTCGGCAAGGACTGACTATGGTCGTCAAAGGCCAGAATACACCGAACGGTGGTTGCCGGAGTGAGGTGGACGGGTAGTACGGTGGTGTTGCCATGGTGCGTTGGACGAGCTGGGGTTCGAATGAATGGATGAATAGAGGCCGACGAAGTTTGGAGAATAGCCTGTTTATTATGTTTTGCTTAGTCGGCAAAGCTTGACCCCTGAAGGGCAATTTTGGACTCAAAACTCAATCTATCCTTGCACGTACAAATATTATATCGAGCTAGAGCTAGTGGGAAATAGGTCCAGTTTTTTGGACCGGCCTGTACTTAACCCGTGATTTAAAGTTTAAACCCAGGTAAAGAGGCCCAATCGTCAACTTGAGTTGGGCCATGAACTCCCGATCCAAATACTGTAAAATACTACTTCCTCTGTCCCCTTTTTTAGAGTCCGGTATTTCATTTTGGGCTGTCCCTTAATAAGTGTCCATTTTGTAAAGTTAGTGAGTAAAAGTTGATGTATTGTCAATTTTGTCCCTAAAAGTATATTTCATTTTGAAAAGTAAGTGAGTAAAAGTGTAATGATGATGGGTAAGTAGGGAAAGTAGAGGAAAAAGTTGATGTGAAAGGTATAATAATGATGTCTTTTTCATAAGTTGTAATTATGAAGCAGGACACTTAAAAAGGGACGGAGAGAGTACTCGCAGTATTCTGAACTAGATTAATCCAAGAAAATGAGGCGATAAAGCTTGAAATGGGACGAGGCAAAAATTGAGGGTTCAGGAAAGAAAGAGATAGCAGAGATAAACTTATCGCGAAAATGGCCAAGGAAGAGAGCAGCAATCCAAAATCCAGATGGTCTCTCGCCGGAATGACCGCCATCGTCACCGGCGGCATCGGGTCTCCTCTCTCTCATCGGCTACAATTCTTGATTTCTCAATTTTGGGAAGAAAAAAAAAATCATTGCTGAATTTTGTTGAAACATATTCTAAGTAGTGATCAAATTTGAGATTGTAATGTGATCAGGCACGCAATTGTGGAGGAACTAGCCACACTAGGGGCCACAGTGTACACCTGTTCGCGAAACGAAGCCAAGCTGAATCGTTGCTTGCAAGGGTGGGCCGCTAAAGGCTTTTCGGTTTCCTGTTCGGTTTGCGATGCGTTGTCTCGGCCGCAACGAGAGCAGATGTTTGATAAAGTCTCCTCTCTCTTCAACGGCAAGCTTAACATACTTCTAAGTTACCCCCTCATATATATGCTCTGTATAGGTTTCTATACCTTATGTATGCATTTGTAATAAATGACGTTACAGTAGGCAATAGGCCTATACTCCTTCATAGTCTAAGGGCAATTAATCTTGGGGATTAGAATTAAGGCTGTAGCATTGATTCTCCTAAGCAAGAAACCATTCTCAAAGAAGGACAGCACAGCTGACACCACATCTGGACCAACGGATCAATTTTCTGGAGAGAAAAAAACTTGCATTATAACCTTTTGGGCTAGGAGATTTGTCCCATTAATAGAAAACATAGCCTTCTTAATTTCTTCCTCAGAAATACGGGAATTGGAGTATTATGAAGCTCAACAAGAACTGCATTATAGAAGCTCAATTCTCGAAGGGAACTCTTTTTGAACTCAAATTTAGAACCAAACGGTATTATAAAACCTCGTAATTTCATTCTTACCTCTACTAAGTCCTCAAGTCACAACCCTCATTACAGATAGACAAAATTTTATTTGTCATCCTGTGAATAGCAACATTCTTATGGGAAAACTTTATATTATTGTCACCCAACTCCAACCGTCTTAATCTAGACTTCTTTTATTCAGAGCTTCTTCAGCAAAACTGAGATCTACATATTTAAGCAAATAAGCCCTTTCTGCCTCCATAAGACCATCATCACCAGGAGAAAGGGCACATTGCTCCTGAATTCTAGATAAATCCTCTTTCGCCACCAAAACCCGTAGTTGAATATCACTGTAGAACTTAGTGTTGAAGTCCTTGAGAAGAGGTTTCAACCTTCCAAGCTTCTTATACAATATCCCTAAGAAGCACAGACACTAAAAGAAGGCAGTGTGTCAGTGTCTGTGTCTGATACTCTATTTTCCTTGTCCAAACCAAACCAAACCGAACCAAACCAAATCGAGCCTTATGTCCCAATCACTTGGGGTCGGCTACATGAACCCTTTTCCTCCATTGAGCTCTGTCAAGGGCCACTTGTTCACACAAACCTACTATACTCATATCATTGCACACCACAGCATCTAATGTCAATTTAGGTCTACCCCTCCCCGTAGCATTGCTACCCAAAGCTATCATATCCGCTCTCTTAACTACTGTATCTCCTGGTCTACGATAGACATTTCCAAACCACCATAGCGTATACACCTACCATCTCACAAACCGTTTCATTTCCAATCCTGTCTCATCTAGTCTTACCACATATTCATTTCAACATTCTCATTTCCACTACACTCATCTTGTTCAGTTGTTGTTTCTTAATAGGCCAACATTTTGTCCCGTAAAGCATCGCTGGTCTGATGGCAGTTCCATAAAAAAATTTCTTCAATTTTATGGGTATTCTCTTGTCACATAATACACCAGTAGCGCTCATCCACTTGAGCCACCCCACTTGGATCCAATGAGTCACATCACCGGCAATCTCTCCATCTCTACTAATAATTGAGCCTAAGTACCAAAAATGATCACTCTTAGGTTCTCCTGGTCTAGGATTATCACTCTTTCTTCGTGCGCACTGCTTGTACCACTAAACTTGCACACCATATACTCAGTGTTACTCCTACTTATCCGAAAACCCTTTGACTCAAATGCTTCCCTCCAAATTTTTAGTTCCGTATTAACTCCTCTAATGGTTTCATCTACGAGGACAATGTCACCTACAACCATCATACACCATAGGATATCCTCCTAAAATTGTCCATAATTAAAAAATAAACATCTCAATTTAGACACGTGTCCGACTCTTTCAGCAACGTGTCCGACACATCTTTGGCATCTATGACTAGGAAGTAAATATGTCATCGACACTTGCTAACATGTGACTATCAAAGATATCGAAATTTGGCATATCACTGTAATTTACAATGTTGGAAAAGTAGTAATTTCTTGAGGATTCCTAACTGTGTACATGTTTGAAGGATTTCTAGAGTCCCATGTCAACTAGATTCTTTATAACTTATCGTAGCTTACTTATTATATAACTTGAGATTTACTTACGAACTAGGGTGATTGAATGTATCCTCAACGGCCTTCGGTGTGGTAATCCCACATCGGAGGTTTGGGTTGTGTGCATGTGTGTTTATAAGGTACACTCACACTTCACTTAGTCAGCAATTGCCTAATTGTTTGGGTGAGTGGAATTACCCTTATGTTCTTCATTCAAAAAAAATCTGGACCAATTCCCACTCAAACCGTGCTTGTATGCAGTTGGGCAGGCCTCAGCATAGGCCCCCAGGGCCCTGACATTGTACCAACACCCAGTGCAGGTGAGGCTCTGTGGGCCTGTGTCGATGGGTTGGCCTTCAGTGTGGTAATCCCACATCAAAGGTTTGGGTTGTGTGTGTGTTTATAAGGTCCACTCACACTTCACCTAGTCAGCAATTGCCTAGGTGTTTGGGTGAGTGGAATTACCCTTATGTTCCTCATTCAAAAAAAATGTATCCTCAACGTGTCCGTGTCCTACATTTTCAGAGGAATAAGTAATAACGTATCCATGTGTTTGTGTCGTTTTATGTCCATGTCTTGTGTCCGTATCCGTGCTTCTTAACAATATCATCATAGGAGAAAAAGCATCATCTACTGGCATTTCCAAAGACTAACTAAGAGTAGGAGAGAAACTACTGTGATTCATCCAGAAATAAATAAGTTTGTAAAGTCTCCTCACCCCTCTATAAGGCATAACAGAGATAACTACATGACAAGGATCGGACACACCTGGGGCTAGAATAGCTGGTTCAGATTCAATGAACACATCCTGCCATTTGGATTTTCGAGTTAACCAGGCCGAGTCTACTACTATAATGATTCTGACCACCTCTTTTGTTGGACCATGTAAACCACATTCCCTTAGAGCTCAAATTTGCATATCAATATCCTCTTAACATTAAAAAAGTCATCTGCAGCACTAGAATCAACACTACTGGGATCTGATCTCTCATTCTGTCTTTTAACTTTATTGAAATCCCCATCATAATCCAAGGTTGATCATTCACAGAGCTGTGCATCCTCCTTGACTCCTCCAAAGCGGTAATCTAGCTACAGCTTGATTAAAGCCATAAACCACAGAAACTATGAATGATTTTAGGTCCTGTTCCACAGCAAGGACCATCATCTGTTCAGAGGAAAAAAGACTCCTGACTGTAGGCCCTAAGTTGTACCAGGCCTCTATTATTCTAGCAACAGTCCCAGAACCGACACTATGAGCATAATCCTATTATTATTCTTCATAATAGTTGATAAATTCTCAGTCCTAACTTTTGTTTCAATAATCCCAACCAAGGACAACTTTCCACTAGCAATAAATTTTCTAATCTCCACTTGCTTATAGGGGTTGTTATGACCCCAAATATTCTAGAAGGCAAACTTAAATCATTTTTTCTTGGGCTTCCTACCTCTCTTTCCTGCCTAATTTAGGAGTCTTCACTCCGCCACTAGGCTTCTTAGAACCATCTTCTTTCATCGAAATTAAAGCCTTATACATAGCATCGGGGTCTTGCATTCCAACCCCAAGTTCATTAGGAAGAAAATCAAATTGATCTTTATTCTCCTCAAATTGACATGTTTTATTTAATCTTAGTTTGTGCCACATAGCGCAGGCTTAGTTGCAGGAACCTTCAACTATGCCCACGTTTCTTTGACGGAAATGCACTTCCGCGTTCCCGTTGAAGGAAACTCCAAGAAACTCGTCCCAATGACGATGGGAACTCGTTCCTTACCTATACGGGAACTTACACCCAAAAAATGGTTAAGAGACTTACGATTCAAGCTGCAATTGGTACCTTTAAAGTTGTTTTGTTCTTGTTGGTGTGCACATCTGATCTTAACCTTCTAGAGTTATACTAATGCCTTTTAACTTTTATGCCTACTTAATACGCACAAGAGCTCTATTGTGTAATCATGTGCTACAATAAAAATGTTGAAATATAATTAGAAACTTATAATTTTAATAGTAATATTTTATGTGGAAGAATAATATTTTTATATTGACATTTAACAATATAAAATTTCAAAATATATTTATAATTTTAATAATTTTTCCTAACCACTCCCAATGGCGCTCTCACACTTCTATGATCATCCACTCCCCCGTCCCTGCCTCCGCTCCCGCCCACGTCCCCGCTCTCGCTTCGTGTAACTAAGAGCACAGGTAGTTAATTCTCCCTATCTCTTGGCTAGTTGTTCAAGTGTTCTGATCACATTTGGTTGTTGATTTTCCGGACACACGGTTCTTATAAAAATTAACTGCTTGAACAGTTTAAATTTGAATATTTGATAGGTATGGAATTTTTTGTTTGTTGCATCATGGCTGTGCTGTTGAAAAGGTTCAGAGGTCTAATCAATTAGAATAATTGAGTACTTATTTTCTGGTTCATGTAAACCATTTTTAGGCTCAATGGTAACTTGGGTAGATAAATTTATCAATCAAGTGAAATTGCGTTGGGAAAATGCACCAATTCAGTTTTCTATTAATAGCCATGAGAAAATGCTTTCTTTTGTAATGCCTATACATAGGAAACAATAGTGATGATGCCTATTTCGTTTCCCATTATATTTCTTTTCTTTCCCTTTTCCTTCTCCATTGCCTTGGCAAAAACTAAGAACTAAAAACAACCGATTTCCTTCCCTCCTTTGGGTTGGTAAAACAATACTATATGAAAAGGAAAAGGGGGCATCCTTGCATTACAAATGAGGAGGTCATGCCACAATGAAACAGTTACCAATAAGTAACAATCAAAAAAAAAAAAATGGTCCTCTGAAAAGCCTTCTACCTATGTAGCACCGACACTCCAAAAGGGCACCGTATCCACGTATTGGACACGGGGACACGCCCAAATACGTATTGGACACGTCACGTGGCATGTCCAATAATTTTTATTATTTTTTGATGGGGGACACGGCTGCGGGTCAAAATGTAATATATTTTTTTAATTTTGGGGGGTCAATATGAAATTATTCAAAAAATCTTGGGTTAAACGGTAATTATGTTTTTATTTGGACCATGGTAGTCTTATACATTCATATTGGACATGTCTTCATCAACAGTGGAAGAAAAGAAATAATATATGTATATATGTATTTATATAAATATTTATTTATTTATACACGTGGCGTGTCTCTTGCCGTGTCCGTATCCCCATATTTTTAGAATTGCCGTGTCCATGTCCGTATCATAGTCCGTATCTATATCTGTGTCCGTGCTACATAGCCTTCTACCAACAAACCAACGTGGAGGAACCTAAAACAACCAATGAGCAAGGACTGTGTGTAAGAAACTTGGTATCCTTTCTTTCTACCTTGACGAGGGTTGTAGATGACTTTTTAAGCCAGTCGATCAACAAGAGCAAGGTGAGGCTGAGAATGCTTGCTGAAAGAAAATCCATGATGTTATAGGGCTTTCATTTTCTTATACTACTCACTTGAGTATCACGCTGTCCATTTCCCATACCCTGTGAGCTTGCTGGAAAGCCTTTTCATAAACATTTGAGGGAGGAATCTAATCTGATGTGTTCACTTCACTCACATCTTTGTAATGCTTGAGGTGAGTTCTAGCTTCCTTAAGGGTCTTACAACCAAAAGAAATTTTAAACATCTTCATGGGAAATCATGATATACTATACTTGCTATTTACAGGTGCCACCTCCTCCAATCAGTGGATTTTGGGTTTTTGCAGTTATCCTTCCTTCTTTTGGCGTTAGACAAGAACAATTGCAAGGTAGTAGGTATCTATCTTTTCCGATTGCCATAGTTTCTCAAATTGGAATGTGACACATTAAATCACTTCAGATAAATTGCTTTTGGGATCCTTGAAGTTTTCGAAGGTTTCTATGCATGATCCACTGGCTGTAGATAAACAATATTCAGCATCCTAAGATGTCATTTGTTGGGCATCACTTCAATTGGCTTCTCTTGCTTCATGGAATCTCTAGAGACTTATACGTTGTTTGATATTGTGACATTAGATAAACAATGTCGGCACAAACATCAGGAAGCCAACTACAGAGTATACTAGTGTAGAATACTCAATGCTCATGGCTACCAACTTTGAATCTGCATACCGTCTTTGCCAACTAGCATATCCTCTTTTAAAAGCTTCTAGGGTTGGAAGCATCGTGTTTATTTCATCTGTCGCTGGTCTGGTGCACATTGATTCTGGATCCATTTACGGCACAAGCAAAGGTAAAGATTCATTTTTCTTTTGGATTTAGAGTTGTTTTAAGTGTTGTGTGACACAGAAATTTCAGGGTATTATGTTTTTTGGGCACATTTGCTATTCACAGGTGCAATTAATCAGCTTACAAAGAATTTGGCATGTGAGTGGGCGAAAGATAACATCCGCTATAACTGTGTTGCACCCTGGTATATCAGAACCTCACTTGTTGAACATGTAAGATTCTCATTTCTTGCACATTGTTCTTTCAAAATGACGGATGCATGCAACTTCTTCTGGGCTATTTGGATTTGGGGACACTCATTTCATTCATTCTGTGCCTGAGGTGATTTGGTACTGTGGAAAATGTAACTGTGAAATAAACATCCATTAGAAGTAGTCTCTACTTTGCACGTTTTATCAATATATATCATGTAGGTCATTGTTTACCATTAATTTGATGTCTTTCCATGAGTCCATCATCACCACTGAAGTGAAACAGTCTATCTATAGCTCTGTAATATTTGTGCTAGAAGAGAACAGAAAACATCTTAATGACTTACTGGTCTACCAA
>BPLS01030529.1:0-14311 GCA_019656275.1 Rhododendron kiyosumense | reverse complement strand
GTGGAGGAGGAGGAGGAGTGGTGGGGTGTGGGTGGTGGTGAAGTGGTAGAGGGGGTGGTAATGGAGTTGTTTTAGGAATGGTGGTGGTAGTGTAGTGGTGCTGTACGTGGTGGTGGTGGTGGAAGAGGAGGAGAAGGATGAGTGGTGGTGGTGGTGGAGGAGGAGGAGTGGTGAAGTGGTGGTTGTATTGGGGGTGTGGTGGTGGTGGTCGTTAGGAAAAAAAACGAGTTGTAAATAGTATAGATAAAAAAATATTATGCCTTTGTTAACAAGTTTGATGCTGGTGTAGTGGTTAGGTTTTACGTTGCGCATGCAAAAGGTACAGGGTTCGAAACTCGGTAGGGGCAGAGAATGGCGCTACAGTAGAGAGGGTATTCTTGATGTTTTGGAAAAATCACTAATTACGACAAATTTTTTTTTCGTCGTCAAAAACAATATTGCCGAGGAAAAGTTTCATCGCCAAAAAAAATTAGCCGACAAATTTTTTTTGTCGCTACAAACGAAAATTGATGACAAAAAAATTCGTCGCCAAAAGCCAAAAAGCCGACGAAAATCAAAATTCGTCGTCAGGGGACTTTTAGCATGAAACTAAAGTCGACGAATGGTGGCGACGAATTTTTTCGTCGCCGATTCCTTCAGCGACGAATTTTGCTTCTTTGCCGACAAAAAAAATTTGTCCCCTTATTTATTTTTGTTGTAGTGGAAGTTTTTATGAAGATAGTCAATAGCAATTATGAGAGAGAGAAATAGTCCATACAAATGATAGCAAGGTCTTGCCAATATTTCCATAGAAGTTCACCCAGGAATCTGAAACAGACAAGTGAGTGAAACATTTGATCAGACATAAAGTATGATGCAGACGGAACTAGCTTTCATAAAATGCATATCAAGTTCACGAATGGATGACACACTTTGATCTATAGATTGCACAGCCATCTGGCCATAACTTGCCACCCCTCCAAGCAAATCAAGTAAAATGTTGCCAATGCTGAACCCAATGGTGCTCTTCCGCTGAAAGTTCATGACTGCCTATAATCCAGCCCATACTTCAGTAATAGATTCAAATCACCACCCAAAAAGGGGAAAATTTGGACCGGTGGGGCGTAAATAAGAGGAAGGACTTTTCTCTAGCATAAAAATTCAGTAATAGATTCAATTCAGTGATTGTAACCTGAGGAATATATTTGATGGTCGTCATAACAACCTGCAGTGTGCTACAACACAATTGAAATTATAAAATGTCAGAGTAACAGAAAAAGTTATGCCATAGACAATGAAGAAAGTTCCTACTCAAAAAGCATTGTATAGAAGAGTTAGCTCCTTAGCTTGCGTTATTAGTTATTACATCCCACAAGTTATGGAGGACAACTTGCATTCCCCATAACTGTAGCTAGAATGCAAGATATCGGGAACATGCTAGTGAATGGCCACAAAAGATATATACCATTGCAGCCAATCAAAAAGAATGACATCAAAGGATCAAAACTTGATCACAGAACATCAAACGATTTCCTGGTATCAGTCATTGTTGTTTTTTCTACGAGTGGAAAAGAGGAACGCTGGAGGGAACTCATAAAATGTCTTACTTAAAGCAGGAGACTAGCAAAAGCCAAGAATGGCATGGCAAAGCTATGAAAACACAAACTGCTGCAGCTAACCACGCAACAGAAACAATTGCGATACAAGTCTTTGAGACCTTCTGACTTCCACGCTGTACAAAACATCAATACAAGTATGTGTTATTGCGTATACAACGCAAGATACTATTTTCACTGCAAGATATTATCTTCAATGTATACATATAAAGTAAGATATTATTTGGCTAACAATATCAGAAGTACTCTTTCCACCAATCGGACAAAAAATGGATGTAATCATTTCGTCAAAAATACCACATTTCTGCTTTTCAAACTGAAGCACCTCTAAAACGAATGGCCAAATAAGACCAAAACTAGTCAAGACAGAATGAATTACTTACGTCATAAATAGCAATTTGGAACAAGGTAAACGCAGTGAGTAGAACAGCATGCATTGAAAAAGCTACATCATTTGCAGCTACAGGTATCAGCTGCAACAAGAATAACAAGGATGTAAATGAGCCCTTCATCTTTTGGCAAAAGCACACGTAATTCTCCAAGCTACTTCCTAAAAGCAACTAATGCTATGTGCAAACATGTTTAACTTGTATATGGATTGGAAAATAAGACGCAAATTGAAACTTAGGTCCATCAAAATTCAATTCAAACCATGTTACAAGAATATCTGTAGAAACAACATTCGCTTGACACACAAAAATAACAGGATAGGATGCTAGCATGTCACTCTTCTGCTCGTATACTGAGATCTGTATTCAAATCAAGGTTGCGATGTTTAGTTCATCTCATAGCCTAACAAAACTAGATACAGAAACATAAGTAGTCTGGAAACTAGAAATATCGGAAGAAGTTGGCTTTTTCAGGAGATATCCCATGAACTAGAATTGTTATTTTCCATTTTTCGGTTACCAGGTCCAACAAGAAGCCATCGAGAGGAATAAACAATATAGAAGCTTGAAATCTGGTTACATATTTTTGGCTGTAAGACATCTGAACACTCCCAAGAACCAAAAAATCTCTTTACGTTCCCCAATTTTCAATAGGTCGCTCCTTCAAAGACTTGCTTACAAAACCCTATTACCATCCAAAGCCAATGTTTAAGAATCACATTCTATTCACAAGTTAACATGAATTCTTCATATGCAAAGTTCAGGCAAAAGCATTGATCTGATAATCTGATTTGAGCAGTACTTTTCCAAATCACTGAAATTTGGTCATAAACCATTTTCGTGGACTCACAGAGAAAACCATCACTCAAAACTCAGTATGCGTAATCATCCAAGACCAATTTCATCACATCAAAACTTGAGAATTCAATCTGGCGGTATTGTCCAGCCTTAGCGTCTTTAAAATCTGTGATGTTAAGAGTAGGAAAAATCCAAAACTATAATTATTGAGCTTCCGGTTTGCCCAGTCATTCGTCGATGTGTATGTAACCTAGCTTGGACATCCGATTATCAAGATTTTTTTTTTCTATCTATCCGTTGCATTATATGCTTTAGACACGCATCAGGAGGAGCAGGGCCGGCTCAAGACTTTCGGGGGCCGGAAGTGCGCTTCGAAAATGAGGCATTTATGCATTTTTCTATTCCATCCGCCCCAATTTATTTATCCACTTTTTGACTTTTACTTGTCACGAAATGTTTGTCCACTTTAAAAAAGACCAATGAACCAAAAGTTACAAAATTCCTTTTTTGTCCCTTACCATTTCAACTAAACTAATTTTTTTCAAAAAGTTTGGAGGACAACTTTTAGAAAGTTGATCATTTATTGGTGCAATGATTGTATTCTCTTAAAAAATTGTATTTTCCAAATTGAACAAATAAATTGGAACAGATGGAGTAGTATTAAAAGAAATCAAAATAGCAAATTCGAAACAAATAAAAAATATGTATTTGCTATGGAATATGCCTTATTTTCTTTTTTCTTTTTTAACGCCTTAGTGTTTCTAATGAGCAATTCCACAATTTGAGCCTATTTTGTGACTCCTAAATTTCAATTGGGCCTATTTTGTGTAAAGAGGCTAATGCAATTTTTTTTGGACCACATATATATATATATATGGGGATCCTAAAAATTTAGGGGCCCTCGTTTTTTATTTTTTTCGAGGGCGGAAGCGCCGGCTTCGCCTTGCCTATAAGCCGGCCCTGATTCAGGAGTCCGTATTAGTGAGAGAAAGACCTGATCGCGGCCATATTTCTCGCGGTACTGCTTCTGAACAACGGAGCTGAAGAAGAGGGTAGCATTGTAGATGAGGTAAGAAGAGTGCTTGGTCAAATTCAGTAGCACGAAATCGAAATTCAACCCTACCACACTGCACAAACAAGAACACCAATTGATTAGGCATAAATCCGTGTGTGGAAACTGAAAAGATCTGATTTTGATAAAGTAAGGCCTCACATTCTTACAAAATATGTGTACTTATTTTGAGATTTCTCAAAGAAAAATAGGGAGGGTTGTTACATAAAACTCAAATACGAAGTTTATTTTATATTTTCAAACTTAAAAATAATGCAAGTAAAATTAATTTTTTAATTTTTTTTTACTGTATTAAAAATTTTAATGAGATTTATCAAAAAGATCTATATTGATAGAAAAATTATTTACGTAAGTACATAATTTTTGAATTTAAAATTATCGTTTTAAAAAATAAATATTTATTCATCATTTTGTGAAACATGCTTTATTATCAGATAAAAAATAAGTTCTTAAACCTATTCTGAAACGGGACCTAAGGCGGAATTGAATTGAGAGAGACAGAAATGGAATTTGTGTGGGGGAGAGACCTTTTCCGGCGAAAATTCAAGATGACTTGGGGATAGAAACTGATGGACCAGGCACAGAAGGCAGTCCATCCGAAGACGTTCGAGAACACTTCTAGGTGAACGGAATTCCACGACGCCATTCTCTCTCTCCTCTCCTCTCCTCTCTCTCTCTCTAGGAAACTGGATTGGACGAAGTGACGAACGAGAGCTTTTTGTCTTTTAGGAAAATTGATATTCCCACTCCTTTTTTTTTATTATTATTCACACTATTTTAGGGAAGTGATAATGTCAAAATTGTTTTTATTAATGTCAAAACTCTAATGCATGAAAGTTTTGTGCATTACATATAGTATAAGTCTTTTGTGTACTAAAGTTTTGATACCAACAAAAACAGTTTTAACATTATCACTATTCAAAATTTAAGCGCACAATTCTCGATGCAACTGTGGTGTGTTTAGCTAAATGGTATTTTTAGTTAATATATGTGAGGAGAATGATTTATTTAAAACCTCGTGAAAACATGGCATTTAGTCCATTTAGATTAGTGAAAAACACCCTATGTCCGAAAGCGTTCGACAAATATGGGTCAACATGCATTGAACGGTCGCGCATGCAATTGTTTCTAGATTGTGTGCCTAGCATTTGTTAAAATTCGATATAAATGTTACATACAGTCAAGTTTTAGTGTTATTTTTCTACAATTTCTTTTCATTTGTAAATAAAGAAAAGAAGTCATGAGGTGAAAGAAAACCAAAATGTCAAAATCCATGGCTAATCAATGGAATAACACACAAGCAATGTGTAAAATCTCATAGCAGTTGAAGATATTTTCTTTCAATAATGCTACGGAGTGGGATCTCCATGCACGACCAAAATCATGACGCTGACTGGACTCCATATCAGTTTAAGCCCAAAAAATTCAATAATGCTACGGAACAGAATCTCCACCCACGACCAAAATTATGATACTGATGTGGACTGAGCCCCACGTCAGCTTAAGCTCCACCCATGACTGAAATCATGACACTGACGTGAAGTGGACCCCACGTCAGCTTTAGCCAAAAAAATCCAATAATGCTACGGAGTAGAATCTCCACCCACGACCAAAAATATGACGCTGACGTGGACTGGACCTCATATCAGCTTAAGCCAAAAAAAAAAAGATTCCTGAATTGAATCGGCCCCCAAATTAGATCTTGCTCCTCGTGCCAAATCATACCCACGCTCGAGAGCAGAGAGAGAGAGCCCACTATTCTTTCTACTCCTGCTTAGGTAACCCTTTGTATTCTGGAAATCATTTAATTTTGATGATATGTTTTGAAAAATTGAACCCAAAAAAGGGAAGTAATTTTACCACTCCTCTTTTTGTTAATTCCATTCCCTTTTATGTTTTGATTAGATGATTTGTTTTGTAAAAAAATAGAATGACATTAACAAAAAAAAAAGAGAGTGATAAAATCAATTCCCCAAAAAATCATTTAATTTTCTTTATACTAGGGTTTCGTCATAAATATCGCCAGTTCAATGAATCTGGATAATGAATCTAGACGTAGTTTTGTCTACATATACTCCGTTCATAGAACCCCTTTTGAAAGAGTGGTATTGTAATGATCCGCTTTATCTTTGTACAATATTGTCCGCTGTGTAATTGTGAAGTTCTTATGTGTTTTGGCCCGCCCTTACGGCTTTAAAAGGCTTTGTACAAGTAAGAGAGATATTTTCTTATAAACCATGACTTGTCCCCTCCTGTCCGGATGGAGCCTGCCATTCTGCAATATTGCTGACCACCGAAAAGTGGGTGTCACAATCTACCCCATTTAGGAATGCAACGTTCTTGTTGCACAGGCCTAGCAACCTCCCCTGGGGTCCGTGGCAGTAGAGCGCATCCTACCTACCACTTTGCCCAGGGCAAGGCTCTGATACCATTTGTAACAACCTGCTCCACCTTTGTACAATATTGTCTGCTTTGGACACCCAAAATCCATAGACTTTCCAGTAGGTCATACATCCCTGGATTACCTCAGGATGAGCACGCTTAATTGTAAAGTTTTTATGCGCTTTGGCCCGACCTCATGGCTTTAAAAGGCTTTGTACAAGTAAGAGGGATCTTTCGGCTTTAAAAGACTTTGTATAAGTAGGATGGATCTTTTCTTATAAATCATGACTTTGCCCCCTCCTGTTCAGACAGAGCTTACCATCATGCAATACCGCTAGCCACCGAAAAGCAGGGTGTCACAGTTATATGATACTAGGCTTTATCTTTCTATATATAAATGGCAAATGTTACAAGTTTGGCGTAAGGATCTTTTTGTTTTCAGTTTTTGATTTTTGTTTTTATTTTTTGAAAACTAATGAAAAATTTTTTATTTGGTAACATGTGTCTACTTTTCTATTTGGAGAGTGATTTTGCAACTACCCTTTATGTCTTATTAGATGATTTATTTTGTAAGAGAAGGGGAGTGGCATTAATAAAAAAAGGAGTGGCAAAATCAATTCCCTTATATTTTTCTTAAACTTTTTTAGAGTTTTCGTGAATTATGAAAACTACAAAAAGGTATTTTTCCCTCTTTTTTTTAAGAACACCAACATATCATATATGAGATCAATTTTATTTTTTACTGTTTAGAAAAAAAACATATTACCAAATATGTTTCATGTTTTTGTTTTTATAAAAACACAAACTTGATTCTACTTCTAGTTTTTTACTAAAAATAAAAAATTGAAAAAATTACCAAACGCACCCTAACAAGACCGTTTATAAATCCATATATCCATTTGGATCGAGGATAAAGAAGTAGGAGAAGTAGGGGGAGAGGAGGTTTCTGACTTCTAATTTTTGATTTTTTTTCATTTTGGTTGACAACCTTTGGTGTGATGCATTGTCTTACTGGGATTGAAATAGTACAAGACTTGTTTGCAAAATGAGTCCTTTTTTCACGTGAGATTAGGATTTCAGTTGAGTTGACACCTGTACTTATGTAACTCCATGCTCGTAATTTTATTATGAAAAATTCTAAATCAGCCCAATAGGCTGATTATAGTATGTAAATGTGTATTAAAGAATGTAAAAAGTATATACAAAAATACGTGTTTTTCTTATTTTCTAGTATGCTTATCATCAACCCAGTGGATTGATAATAGCAAGACCATTTTTTTCAATAAGGATAAAATGCAAAAAAACCCCAAAAGCTCCTTAGCAGAATAACACCTAAGATAGACAACTCCCGAAGAAAGAAGATACATTGAGGAAATTATCCATTGTCGAAAGGATAATAAAGTACATGAACAAGGAAGGACGACCTTCCAGGCTTCCACATACAAGAGGAGAAAAACTCAACTAAAATTTTAAAACAAAGAGTCAAACTAAGACTATGTTGCTTAATCAAATTGTTCAGGGGACTAATCCAATTCCCAGAAAATGGAGGGATTCTGTAGAAATTTCTACTCTTTTAAACTCTCAGAATTCACGTCATGCTAAAATTCCTTCCAACTGGAGCTGGGTATTTTCTTTGAGACCCCAATAAGTTACACGATTCGCAGAGATTATACAGTATCTGTAGGTTTTCCCTACAGAAAAATGCACAGATTGGGCATTGGCACCTTCAAATACACAAAAATTGATTACATAACGATCTTTTATTCTCCCTTTTATTTTGTTCAAGGTTCTATGCGTACATTTCCATGCATCTTGTATCAAATAAATTAATATGGAGAAGTCATTTATGTTGGTTTTTGAAGCCTAATTCGGTTTGGTTTACGGCTCGCTTAATATTGGGCCTTTGATTGACGGTGGTATTGCGGTAATTGACAATGTAATTCGTAGGTTATAATCGGTCATAAATTCTTGTACTTTAACCATTCGGGACATAGTAAAAACTAGTATGCAGTGTGGATGTAGTCAGCTACATAGTCAGAGACCCACATTGAAATCTTTGTGGCTAGCATTCTTTGTTTGATTTTCACGGTTTGTGTGCTTGTTGGTTTGGCCAATATCTTTGACAATTTAGACACGGTACTCCTTTAGCTAGAACTTTGGTGATTGGCGGAAATAGACATTGATGAGATTAATACATTTCAGGGTATCAGTTGATGGAATGATTACATCCGTGGGACAATTTATCCCTCGAAATATGGTTTATACAATACATCACTCATCTTGTACGACTATATATCCCCTCATTATTAGTCCGAATGATTCGAAAAATTATACGCACGTATGTGTGTCAACGTCTCTCTTCGTAGCACTGAACACAAATAGGCGACTATTGCTTGATATCACAGTAGCAACAAGCGACGTCGCAGTTATTGTTACATCCTGTTATACCACAACAAACATGATCACAAATGATATTTGTCACTTTCCTTAATTTCCTACTCTACATCAATTGCAAATTTTAGAAAAGTTTTGGGTTTTGATGATGTCACTTGTTGCAGTGATATACCGAGGCCCTTCAAGTGATTGAAGGTTCACGAGGAATGGAACACGATTGCTTGCTAGAGCGACATCGATTCCAACCTGAAAAAAAACGATAGAGACGAAAACGAAAACAACAAAGGAAGAGCATTAGTTTGATGTCTCCCTTTTTTCCTGACCTTTTCTCTGATTTTTTCCTGACCTCTTCTTCTTTTTGAAGGAATTTTCTCAATTATGCTCTACCAACAATGGATGGGAGATTTATGAGATTATGCTTCTTCTTGATATACAAGTAAAGTTTGAACCTATCAAATGTCATTGCTGTATAAATCTTGGTTCGATCAGTTTCTTCAAGAAACAAATGTGGGTTCTAAACGTAATAAATGACATCCCGATTGGTTCGATCAGTTTCTTCAAGAAACAAATGTGGGTTCTAAACGTAATAAATGACATCTCGATCAAGTCTATTAAGTGGTATTTTTCTTTTCCTTTGTTTGTTAAACTCCTTTTCTTCGTGATTTTTGATGCACATTGTTCATATTTCTTTTTCGTACTTATATGTATACTTTTTTTTTTTTTTGATCCTTACTTATATGTATACTTCATTCCTCTGGAATTTGTTGATTATTGATCAAGAGAGATACTCTTTTCACTTGATCATGCCCACTACCATCTTGGTTGGTTTTTTGCGGATCATTACACATCCCGATTTTCTCTGCGGTTGATATTATTTGTTTTTGAATAATTGTTATTATTTTTTTGAACGGCTTTGTGAATAATTATCCAATGCACTCACTAAAATTAGATAGATTTAGTCATCCAGTGCAATTCAAATTCACTCTATTTACATTCTGTAGAAACTTACTCTATAAAGAAGGAATATAGGGAGAAATCGGGTTTGGTGGCAGTGGACAAAAGTCGAGAATAGTTGTTCATATAGATTTATTCAGAATACGTTGAGTGACTTGAGTCGTGTGTTTAAGTTTTTTTTTTTTTTTTTTAAATGAATTAGTTATTCTTAGTACTTTTGTTTGATTATTGATTTGTACTTCAATATTTTTTAAGGTTGGAACAAACCCTTGAGAAGTGATACAGCTTCCATCGACAATAGGTAGATGTCAAAATCTAAACGAATTATTGTCGAGAGTATATCCCCAACTGGATGTGACAAATACATTAAGTCATTAACCCCAACATTTTTAATTGAACGCATGATTCTCTCTGCTCGAAATGATGGCGTGAATGCTATAAATGGAACTGCACTAAATATTTTTCCAGGAAATAGATACACTTATCTAGCTGCAGATAAAATGTCCGAGCGGAATGGATAGAAGTATCAGTAATCGGTATCCCAATGAGTATCTTAACTCATTAGATCCACTGGGCTACCGCCTCTTAAGCTAGAGTTGAAAGTGGGTTGTCCTCTAATATTGTTAAGAAATATTGCCCCAAAGGATGGACTTTGTAATGGCACACGGATGATGGTTGTCAGGTGCGGCTCCCGTATTATTGAAGTTATGATTTTAACAAGCGAAAATTTTGGCAAATTGGCTTTCATACCAAGAATATCTTTATCACCGTCATCTTCAAATTTCCAGTTCGCTTGGCATATACTATGACTATTAACAAATCACAAGGACAATCAGTGAAATTCGTTGGGATTGATTTGCACACACCCATGTTCAGTCATGGGCAACTATTTGTGGCATTATTAAGATGCACATCTTTTGACTATATAACTGTCCTTCTCCTTGAAGAAGAAACAGTTTCCACTACCATTATTGTTTACCCTGAAATTCTGCTGTAGTTTGCTTTATCATACCAGGTATAACGAGTTGTAGAGTATTATACTTTGCTTGACGTATCCTCCCATAGACAAATGACTTGGCATACTAACTGGACTTTTGTTGACATATCATTTTTTTTTCTAGGATTAGGATTGAGAAGCCTTGAAGCACAAAAGGATCAATAGTCTTCAAGATTTTTAGTCTTCACATGTTTCTATGTTTTCATTTTAGAAGTCTCATTGCGGCAGGCATTTTCGTTAATGTGTATCATTTTCTAGTTTCATCGGTGTTTTGGATGGTATTTTTTGATTTGATCAAGTTTTGAGCGTTCAAGTTTGTTCTATGTGTTTTAGTTGGTTCAATATTTAATTGTGTGCTGAATGTTTAAGCGCATGTGCTAGTTTCACATATTCTTAGGCTCTTTAACTTAATTTTGTACATTGTAAACAAGTTTTAATATATATACTTTATATAGATACCTCAAGGTCATCAACATTTAAAAACGAGAGAGAGAGAGAGAGAGAGAGAGAGAGAGAGAGAGAGAGAGAGAGAGAGAGAGAGATAGGTTATTCTCTTTTTATAATTTGTCAACTATTAGTGCATGCCCGTGCCTTTAGCGTATCTAAAGGCACCTTGCTAGTGTATGCCTGAAGAAATGACTCCACGATCAGTACACTGCAAATAAATACTGGTTATTGAACCCAATATATCAACCCCTGTCCAAGAGTAAGATTATAAGAATCAACATTTTAAAATTTAAACATACCAACTAATGCTCTGCATCAACTAAATTAGTAGGGGATGAAAAATAATAATGGAAACTCTTTTTGATATTGGTTTTGACCTTTTGATTTAATTTATAAAAATGAGAGAGCAATAAAAGTAGGGACGAAAATTATCATCCTTCTAATTTGGTGTTTTTGATTTATGCAGCCTTGTACCTGAGAAAAAAAGGATGAAATACTCAGTCATGAACTATTGTTCACACACTGCATGTGCTTACACATTTTCCAACTTAAATGGATGGCCAATAGTCATTACTTTCCTCCAAAGATTTTCCAAAACACATAGTACAAGTGAATAAAAAGTAGTCTACTTGCTATAAAAATCAATTCACTGCTACAGATTCACCGAACATGTGTTGGGCATTCCATCAAACGCCTTATTGGCTACATAAAAAAGGTAGCGAGTACATAAGAAGAAAGGAAGCTAGAGATGGAAACCACTGGTTTAAACAGAGCAGTATCAATAATTTTGCAGCGACATCATGGTCGTCGTCTACTTCGTCGAACCACACCCAACCCATTTCGACTGCATGCGTGGGGAGAGAGAGAGAGAGAGAGAGAGAGAGAGATTGATTTTGAGAGAGAATTTTATTTAAGATTCCTCCCTCCTTCACTAAAATGTCACTCAAATGTAATGTATTTACCAAAATGTCATGTTGTAAGATTCAACGGATGTAACGTATTGAAAACTCAATCTACATTTCTGCAACGGATGTAAAAAAGAAAAAGAAATTAGAGAAATACTGCGAAAATACAAATAAGGAATCATTGACCATAGGCTGTACAGAAACAATTTACATTTCTGCAACCAAACACCAATCTTCATCTTCATCTTCCTCAGCCAACACAATTTCCAAATCATCAATGCTCACGTTCTCATTTTCATCATCATCTTTATTTTCCTCATCGCAATCCTTAATATCAACGGATTCTGATGTAATTTCCAATAACACCAAATCGTGCGATTCCCGAGGGGCCAGAGTCGATTCTCCTGTTCTTTTACGATGATCCAACTCACATGAATCCTCATAAACCTCACCCACAAAATCATCATCATCATCAAAATCACCCATATCATCCCTATCCAAGTGATCCAAAATCCCGCCAGCCGAAAGCCCGGAAAACTTCAACCCGGGGTTAGAATCCACGACCCGCCAACTCACCAGCCTGTGATTCGAAACAACGTCGCATGACCGCAGCTTCTGGGTCCCCTTGGCCTTGGGCCTGGACTTGGATACCGGGTGGGCATGGCAGCCGGCGCACTTGGGCCGGCCGCAAATGCCCGTGAACTTGGAGTGGTTGGTGGGCTTTGATGAGACCTTGGTGAAAAGCCCGGCCGTCGGGGGCGAATCGAACCGGTTCAGGTATCTGGACTCGGGTCTTGGGTTGAACGGCGGTCCCAAGATCGGGTAGTTTCGAACCATGCCGTGTTGGCGACTCTCTCTCCTCATCTTTGTCTTCGCTTTTGAAGATGAGGTGAAAATGAAATGGATATGATTTTGGGTGCTCTGTGTTTTATAGGAAGAGAGAGAGAGAGAGAGAGAATATTGAGATGTAAGAAGATGGGTTGGGAAACTTGGGAAGCAAGGTGATTTGATTTGGTCAAATCAAATGGGACGTATTGGACAAGCCGTATTATTAATTGCCATTTTGATTGGCTCTACAAAAAGTGATATGGAATATCTTGGAGAACACACAAATTGCAAACCAGATCCTTGTAATTAGGATTGCAAACGAGCCGAGACGAGTTTTGCCTTGCTTGAGCTCGGCTCGCCTTAGTTTTTCTCAGCTCTCGAATCAAGCTGAAATATGTGGACTCGAACATATATTCAAAAGCTCGAGCTCGACTTGGCTCGAATGGCTCGTTTGGTACATTTATGGGTATTGGTATATGTATGTATGTATGTAAGCTCGAGCTCGGTTCGAATGGCTCATTTGGTATATGTATGTACTGTATATGGCAATTTGCGAGCTCAACGAACCGAGCATCAAGTGGCTCGAGTTCGTTCGTTTGCTTGATGAACCGAGTTCGAACGAGCCGTTAGCGAGCCGAGTCACAAGCTGCTCGTGAGCGGCTCGGTTCATTTGCAGCCCTACTTGTAATCCATGGTACTTAGGCTGTAATCCATCCAAGTGATTTGTTGTAATTTAGGTTGGACGCTTTTGACCGGATCAAGGATGGAAATAGTCGAGGTATGTGTAAGGTGGTCTTAACACTCCTGAGTCCTTGACTGACGAACCAAACAAACAATTTTATGGGGATCGGGGAATTCACCTCAACTAATTTTATGCGCACCTTAACTAATTATCTCTCTGATCCGATTAAAGACAGACCATCCGTGCTGAGAGAATTGAGGAATTGTGTTGTGCAGTGGTGTGCGTAGCATTGGCTACGCACCTCCGTAGGATCTCATCTCTACAATGAATGACTCTCGATCATTGGTTGCCGAGATGAAATCTGTGCTGTCGGATGCACAATTCGACCGCTCGGAGGTGCGCAGCACAGTGCTATGCTCCTCACTGCACAACACCAACCCGAAGTCCATGCTGGGACTAGAGAATTCACACAGAAAAATACTACTTTCTTGCCAGCTCGACCCCAAAATTCAACCCTGATCTTTGATCTTTTGTGGGGAACAAACCCACCATCCAACTGGACATTGAGACTTAAATTCTTTATTGGAGTAGAATGGCCAAATTTCCAATTAATGCCTCAAAAATAACTGGAGGTAAAAAGATTTTGGACAGCTCTATTACACTTCATCTCTTATTTATTGCATATTTGAAGGGAAAAATTAACCACCATCAAACATCTGATAACACTGCTACCATCAGCCATCAGATAATAGAATTGAGTTGGAAAACTTGGCTACAAGTCAGTTTATTTGGATTCAGGGGTTCAAATACGCATCAGCCACTGCCATCCTCGATATCCTTAGGTTCTTCCTGAACCACCTAGAGACAA
>BPLS01030527.1:0-14133 GCA_019656275.1 Rhododendron kiyosumense | reverse complement strand
AAAATCTATGAAAAGATGTGCGAATGAGTAGATCTAGCAATGTGATTGGAATTGTTTAAAAAATTGTAAGAAGAAGTTATTTTCTTTAAGTCGGATCGTGATAATCATAAAGCACTATAACCGGGATTGCATTTGATTTTGAATTTTCAATGCAATTCAAAATATAGAGTAAAGGCACATAACCTAGATTTTGGTTTTGTATTTTCTAGTTGTTTTTTATTTTTTTATTTTTTATGATTTAATACTAAGCGGGCGAACATTAGACATTTAGGTAACCTCTATACAATCTAGGGTCTTGCGACCCTAAGGACCCTCGCGATGGCTCTCTCCAGTCCATCTTGCCTCTTAACTCTAAGGACCCTGATCTCGATGGATCTGACTGATTCTCTGCCCTCGTGAGCCAATTCAGCTCGCGGGTTCTATCTTGTGTCGCGTAGCACCAACTTCTGCTCCAGGAGGCAGTCGCTAGCCAAGCATCATTCTCGCGACCCCTCCACGTGTCACCGCGTGAATGACCGGGCAAACTTCTTCGCAAGTCAACGATCACTGGACCGGCACATAATGTAGGCGAGCAAAGAACAACTCCTTCAGCCCCTGAATTTTGGTCCAAAATTGAGACTTCGTTGTAATGTAACTTACATATTAATATTAGAATATTTTCAAATAAAAACACAATTGTATCTTATTTTCTTCAAAAACTCTTGCAATCATATCTTTTTATATTTATATTGTCATAATTGTATTCTTTTAGTTTGATTCTTCTGATATTTTTTGTACTTTTTTGTGTCGGATCGAGAAAATCATAAAGCATTATAACCGCCTTCCGGAGTAGCATTTTGATTTTGAATTTTTAATGCAATTCAAACTAAAGAGTAAGGCACATAACCTAGATTTTGGTTTTGTACTTTTTAGTTGTTTATTATTATTTTTATTTTTTTTATGATTTAATACTAAGCAGGCAATCAAATTTGAGGTTGGGTTTGAGCAACCTAAATGTATGTCAAGGCTGGCACTGCCAGTAAATGACCAAGCAAGAACCCAACGAGGATTTCTGCATACTATTATTCATAGGCAATAATTCAACAACCACACCAATTTTACACATCCACATACAAGTATGTGGACTCTTCACACATTGACAAAATTATAAGCGGCTACATGTGAATGAGAAGTTTTAGGACCACACCCAAAAACAGACACCCACACACACACTGCACAACACATTGCACACGAATAACAATGTGCAATGTGTGTGGAGCCCAAACATGTGTGGGTGTATTTTTTGGTGTGGTCCTAGAAATTCTCACTCTGTGCAGTGTCTGTGGAGCCCACACACTTGTATGTGTGCATGGGTGTGTATTTTTGGGTGTGGTCCTGGAACTTTTCTTTCATATGCAGCCGCTTATAATATTTGTCTGGTAAAAAAGAGGAAATTAGAGTCAGGTTACTGTAGATAGCGTAGCTATCACCAGCTATTCGTGTGATTGTTGAAAGCACCGTAAAGTCTATTTTTCTATAACAATATCACTGTTATATCAACATTATCCTTGATGCATCATCTTTATATTTAAAGTTTATCAGAATTTTCCAACTTCTGCCGTTGGTCACATCCATAGATTTCTTCTATGTATATTTCCTTTTCACCAAGATTTGAGGACTTTCATCATCTTTATATTTAAAGTTTACCATGAAATGTTCTTATGTTTTTTTTTGATAAGCATCTTTTCTAATGGTTGGCTTTGCCTATATATAAAAAGGTCTAGCTAGTACTATGCATGCTGTCTTGATTTCATAGCAATTTTTTCCTTACTCAAATTCTGTTTGCTTTATTTAAGAAAAAGATTGTAAATATTTCGATATGAACGCGACAGAAGACGAGGCGAAAAAGCTCTATGAAGTCTGTTTGAGCGGGAGTGTTGAAGAATTAGACGCACTGGTTGAAAAAGATCAACTTATTCTCAACCGAGTTAACTCGACCGCATGCTTCTTCAATGACACCCCCTTGCACGTAGCAGTATTGTGCGGTCATTTGGACTTCACGAGAGCCCTTCTACGTCGGAAACCAAAACTTGCCACCGAGTTGGACTCGCTACGGCGCTCACCCCTCCACATAGCTTCCACTGACGGCCACTTTGAGATTGTACACGAGTTGTTACGGGTGAACACCGACGTATGCATCAGTCGTGATCAAGATGGTAGCTAGTCATGTTATTTTTCTCTCTGTTTCGTAATATCAGTTTTTTTTTTTTCCTTCTCTCTAACACAACGAATTCGTTGCTTAATTCCCACGTTAACTTTCTAGTAGATAGTACAAACTCCAACATCTAACCTATACTTATAGCAACTTTCCTCTAGTTTCGTTACTTATTTTGTGTCTACTCACTGGTGGCTCTACAGCTTGGCCAAGATGGTAGAGATGGCAACTGCGGGCCACAAACCCCCCCCCCCCGCCGGGGAACCCGCCTCTAGTCCTACCTGATTCGCCAATTTTTTGGATACCGGGGCTGGTTTGAGGGAAAGTAAGAAAAACCTTATCGGAATCGGGTGGGGTTTGGGGTGATATTACCCCGCCTCGTTACCCACCCCAAAATGATTTACCATAAAAAATTAAGGGAAAGACTACAATACACACCCCTTATTTGGATATGTATCATATGCACTCCTAAAAGAATTACCTATATTTTAACAACTATACTAAAAGAATTACGTGTTTATCCATATATTTTCACTATTTTATCATGGAATTACTCCTATATTTTTACCTTTACTTATTCACCATTGCTTCTATAAAATAACAATTGTCATATTACTATTCCTTTCATTTTGTTTTTAGCTTACACAATTGATTTCTCAACTTTTGCGGGGTGGTAAACAAAGTTCCTCGACTGGCCGTTACTTATAAAAAAAAAAAATGGTTCCTCAACCGGGGCAAGAACGGGTCACCCATACATTACCCGATCGAGAATGTGGTCAGAGCCGTGTTGTCCATTTTAGGTCAGGGTCGGATATGACAAAACCCACCCCGTCCCTTGCCATCCCTACAGGATCGCACATTTATGCACCCAAAAAAAATTCATATTACAGATGTAAAAAACTTAGGTTAGTCCATCAATTGAACACCTAACTTAAATATGAATGAACACTCCCACCCTGAACACCCTCCCCTGCCATCGCCGCCAAAAAAAAAAACCCAACCCAATCGCCCACAACAAATAAAAAACAGAAACAGATGATGAAAATGAAAGAAGGGAATCGTTAAAACAGAGGAGTACTCCTCTCTGGACCTCATACTATTGATAATGAGGCTCTCATGCAACGGTTTCAAATTATGAAAAATCGTCGATAGCAATTGTAATATTCTACATATACTTTGTTGTTTTTGGGTTGTTGATATGAATAAATAATTTTTTGTTCATACGTCGTTGTGGTTGCTAGAGTTAGAATAGTGAAAGTTTTTATGAATACTTTTCTAAGAATTTCTGGAACCGTCACTGTATTCTCTAGTGAATTAAAAAAGAACTTCCCCAATCGTGATGATCGGGAAAAACAATAGAATTAAAGTACGTAAAATAATCGTGTAATATGTAGACTTGTCATCTCTTGTATCATCTTCAGCAAGGCCAAAATAAGG
This sequence comes from Rhododendron kiyosumense, assembly GCA_019656275.1. NCBI lineage: Eukaryota > Viridiplantae > Streptophyta > Magnoliopsida > Ericales > Ericaceae > Rhododendron > Rhododendron kiyosumense. Next base: position 10,502 of record BPLS01030527.1, on the reverse strand, counting down.
CTGTAAATAGTGCTGTATATATTTTGTACGGAAATGTTTAATTAACTCTGAAACACAGTGATAGTATATATTCAATATAGCACATGGTCGTAAATAAATAGAATCGTAAATCGTGTAAAGATTCAACTGTTAGCATACGACAACCTATTAGTTATTTACAACAAATTGGTCATCGAGCTCCTATAGTTACAGCCAGGGCGCGCAGTTAAGCTCAAGGTCGTGCTACTCGTCACTACAAGAAAAATAAATATTGGTGACGAAAAAGTGGCGATGAAATTTAATTTCGTCACTAAATTAGTATATTTAGCGACGAAAAAATAAATTCGTCACTGTTTTAAGAACTTTCATGATGAAAGATTTTCGTCACCAATTATACCTGTTTAGCGACGATAAAAATATTTTCATTACCAAAGGTACCCATTTGGCGAAAAAATACATTTTTCATCACCGAAAACTTAAAAAAGGTGACAAAATTATTTTTCGTCACCAAAAATAATCATTTGGTGACAAAAAATATACTCCCTCCGTCCCTTTTTAATTGTCCTACTTCGTAATTCCAACTTATTAAAAAGACATCATCATTATACCTTTCACATCAACTTTTTTCTCCACTTTCCCTACTTATCCATCATCATTACACTTTTACTCACTAACTTTTCAAAAAAGAATCTACTTTTAGGGACAAAATAGACAATGCACCAACTTTTACCCACTAACTTTACAAAATGGACACTTATTAAGTGACAGCCCAAAATGGAATACCGGACTATAAAAAAAGGGACGGAGGGAGTATTTCGTTGCCAAATGAGGGCAATTTAGTAACGAAATATTTTTTTCGTCACCAAATGCTTAACTTTGGTGACGAAAAATAATTTTGTCATCATTTTAATGTTTTCAGCGACGAAAAATATATTTCGTCGTCAAATGGGTACCTTTTGTGACGAAATTTATGAATTGCGCTTTGTCACTAATTGTATCTCGGACATAACTCTTTAGTAAAATCTCCAATTGAGATAATTCAAATTGGGTTTGAACAATAACTCAATTGCCTACAACTTTCATGTTTATCAAAATTGTAAATTTTAATATTTAAAGGTTCAAAATTACATTCGAAATATATTTTCATGTTAAACATATGTGTTATATATTAGATATTTCAAATATTTAGTGAAAAGTGCAGTTGGTTTGAAACTCAGCAGGAGCAAGAAAGAAGGATTTCTTTTCCCATATGAAAACATCTTTTGCAACGAAAAAATTTCGTCATCGATTTCTTATATTGGTGACGAAAATTTTCGTCACCAATGTGACCCATCAGTTACGTCCCCAAAAGAAATAATTGATGACAAAAAATTTCATTGTCAAAAAGCACGATAAGCGAGGAAAAAAATTTCATCACCAATTATTCACTTTTTGGTGACGAAATATTTCGTCACCAAGTAGGAATCCTCGACAACTTTCAGTTGACAAATTTTTTTTTGTCACCTATATTATTTGTGATGAAAAACATGCAATTTGTAACGATTTTCATTCATCACCCAATTGAATTTTTCTTGTAGTGCGTGTAGGTCTTGAATTCGGATGAATGAACCCTAATAGTGACCTAACTTACTAATCACTGTCATCCTACATACGTCTGACAAAAAAATAAAAAACTTCTATAATCGAACATTAATTGAAAAATTGTATAAAAGTTAATTTTTAGTAAGAGGTTTTTGAAAACATATACTCCAACAGGTAGAATCCCTCTTCATTTGGCGACCATGAAAGGGCAAGTAGAGATCATATGGGAACTACTTGGGGCCAAACCACATTCAGTTCATGATAAACTAGGTAGAGGGGAGACTGTTCTACACTTGTCAGTCAAATACAACAGGCTAGCAGCTTTAAAGACACTGGTGAAGTATTTGCAAAGCAATGACATGGAATCTCTCATCAGCTCCAAAGACGATGATGGCAACACCATCTTGCATCTTGCTGCAGGCCTTAAACAAATGGATGTAAGTATTTGTGTATATATACATGTAGTTACCCTGACTAATTAACATGACTAAAAAGGACCAGACTATGTGATTTGTCCATTTGTGTCTCCTTTTCGAATCTTCTTTGATAATGAAAAGTTAACATTTTAAATCTCATCGAGACGACGAGAACACCGACTATGTCAAAAGTTAAGTTGACAGTTTTTAGACAAATTGACTCTTATTGCAGCGCTACAAGTTGCATACAACAGTTTTTCAGCCCCTTATCCCTTTTAAACATTTCTAACCAAAAAAAGAAAGAGAGAAAGTGATCTCATAGACTTGGCGCAGTGGTGATAATCGAATGACAACTAGAAGTCTCAAGAAGATTTTGCTCTAAGGTTCGACTTTTATCCGCGTCTAAATCTGGGATGCCAATTTATAAAAAGAAATTGGGAAGGAAAATCTATTCAAATTTTTTCTCAACCTTCAAAACTGCTTTTGATACTTGCTCTTAATTTAGTGGTATTAATTTCAAACACAAATGGCACTAATTTGGATGTGCAGACCATAGAATATTTGTTGGGAATAAAGAGTATCACAGACCACGTTAATGTCAAGAACCAGAATGGTTCTACAGCTTTGGATGTTGTGGAGCACTGTCTGAACAGAGACCTAAAAGCCATGGAAATTCGAGAGATTCTAATGCAAGCTGGTGTTCGTAGGCCTGAACCCAAACCTGAATCACCTCTTGATCATAATCCTCCTCCTCCTCAACGTTGCTGTAAAGCTGGAGTAGCATTAATGGGATACATTTCTAGGTTTTGGACCACGTATTTCAAGACCGACCCTGCCTGGCTCGAAGAGGTACTTTTGGATGGTTCACACTCTCTCTCCTTCACTTTCTGATGAGTTAATTTCCACAGTTTTATAAATGGATACACTCATACACACGCATAGCTATAAATGATAGCTACAACCCTTTCCATCAAATTATTAACTACTGCTTCAAGCAAATTTCAGAGTTAGCCAAGTAGTAATCACCAAATTCGTCTTGTTATGCCCCTAAACCAAAGCTCAAAAAATGATTCGAATCTTGCAACCAAATACCATGTCATCAAAAACTTAACGGCTTACATGATTTCTCAAAATAAACTCCGATCACTGTGATCTTTTATGTGCACAAAAAACTCGATGAGACAAACAAATAGAACAATTCCAATCATTTTATATAAATATGGATAGATATAGATATACACATATGTATAAATTCATAATATAAATACATCTTTCATGCCAACAGATACGCGGCTATCTAATAACAGCAGCGGCCCTCACGACAACCATGGCTTACCAATCTATTTTGAGTCCACCTGGTGGTTTATGGCTAGAAACAAATAGCGATCCAGGTCACACAGCGGGAGAAGCTGTTCTGCATAATGGTAAAAACGGTGTCCCTAACCCTTTTTTTGGTGCTTAATTACTTGGTTCTTAACACCATAGTGTTAGGAGCATCGTTGAGCACTATTGTGCTGGCCATGACTGGAATCCCAATGAAGAACAAGTTTTTAACATGGCTGTTGGTGTTCACGGTGTATATCATAATTACCTGTACGGGTGCAGCTTATTTGATAGCAGTTAATCTAGTATCCCCAGGAACACTTCCTTTGGATGTATTTGTTGGAGTGTTGCTTGGTTGGTTGGGTCTATGCGCATTTGTTGTGGCACTTCACTTATGTCGCTTTTTGGTATGGCTGGGGAACAAGTTCATAAAACTCGTTAAAGCATGTTGTACCTGTTGCAGACCAACTCCAAGAGCTTACGATAAAAATACTAGCAAGGATAATCTAGCCGGCAGCAGCCATAAGTGCGGCGAAAACTTCTGCTAGCTAGTATAATTTGTTGTACTTCGGAATTATATTCCAAGCCGAGGATTTGTTGTTGTGGGCCGGGTTGATTGTTGCAGACTAGCGGATCTGGTGTGGTCGTCAATCTTAAATAAAGAATACGGTAACATAAGTGTGCGTGAGACCCTTTATTAATTATGTGACTGTGTGTAGTATTTGTGCAATTTGTATGTGTGCACTAGCCCTATGGTGTGTAGTAGTATGAAAGAAGCCTTCTTCATTTTGTATTTGTTAAAACGGCCTTGGGTGCCATGTATTTGTTGTATGGTTGTTAATGAGTATTCGGTTTGTTGTATGTTATTGAAAATAGTCAATATGTTTTAGTCCTTAATTACACTGTTATTAAGTTATAGTTACTTTTAAATACGAACACAAGATTACTTTAGAGTAAATGTACGCAAGATAACCCGGCCTAATTTGTAACTAATATATTAGGCTTCTAGCGACAAATCTATATAGTAAGAATATTTTGCACATACGCTACGACTGTGGGGTTCTGGTTTTAGTTCACTAATTGGACCTCTCTTCAAGCATCTGTGATTGATTCGTCCGATCCTAGATCCGTTTCCTGACCTGCATAGTGAAGCACGATTAAAGAACCATAGCGGAGGGACTCCGGGATGGTACTTCGGTGTATGGATAAGAAAGTGCAAAGTAAGGAGAAGTGAACTAGGGTTTTTGTGTGGGAGACTATGTAACTCTTAGGGTTAGCTCTGCTTCCTTTATATAGACTGTCCTTGCTTGCTCTTCAAATACGGTCATGTGCCTAGCACGCGTCGACTGACGTCACAAATGACATATTAGATAAGGCAGCTAACAATTTTGAGTGTGAGCTGGCACTCCATGTGCACCTATGATCATTCTGTGTTAACTATAATTAAGTATGGGATCTGATGTATATATTTTAGGAAAATTGAAATCCCCTTAATGATGTGATTTGATGTAGATAATTTAGAAAATTTGAATCCCCTTGATTTTGGGATCTAATCATTATACTCTTGTATATATAAATGACTAGATATGAATAATATGTATTGAGAGCTTCTCCCATGTCATGGTATCAGGGCATTAAGATCCCTGTTTACTGTTTTGAGTACGTACGTTCCCTTTTCTCATAATCCTTCTCAAAAATTTCATTTCATAGAACACATTCCTTCTCTGTTTCTTCATAGAACACATTCCTGTTCTATCTCTCCTCTTTTCAGTTGTGAACGTAATGGCAACAGTTAGTAAAACCTCATCTTCCACTATAGATGTAATAAAGAGTGTTGATGTCGTAGCTGCAAGTATCGATTCTTCCAGACTTCCAGTCCTTATTTCCTACACCACTCACATAGTCCAGGCACTATACTAGTTTCTCATCTTCTAAATGGAGATAATTATTCTTCATGAAGTCGTGCTATGAGCACAGCGTTGAACGCCAAAAATAAACTATGTTTCGTTGATGGTTCTTTGGAGATTCCTCCACCACCTACTGCAAACTATCAAATTTGGAAACGCTGCAATGATATGGTGAAGATTTGGCTCCTCAACTCTCTTTCTGCCGAAATCGCTGATAGTGTGATGTATGAGACCTACGCTTCCGCCATCTGGAATGATCTCAAGGAGCGTTTTGCCGTAACAAATGCCCTAATTATCAGTTACGCCGTGATATTTAGGGGTGTCAAATGGGCTGGGCCGACCCGACACGACACGACACGACACGGTTAAATGTGGCACGGCACAGGCACGATTGTGCCCTGGAACAGCACGACACGGCACGGTCTTAGTGAGCACATGGACGGGCACGGTCTTGGCCAGGCACGGCATGATATGACACGGTTTTTAGTGGGCACGTGGACTGGCACGGGGCACGGAAGTGGGCGGGCACGGCACTAGCACGACACGAAAATTGGTCAGGCACGGCACGGCACAGCACGACATGGTTTAGCCGAGCACGGGCATGACACGGCTCTGGCCGGGCATGACACGGCTCTGGCCGGGCACGGCACGAGTTTGACGGGCACAGGTATGACACAGTTCTAGCCGCGCATGGCATGGATTGACGGGCACGATAGAGCATGACACAAGGCACGAAAAAAAAAATTACATAATTTGACTTGTGACTTATAAATATAATGTGATTAATTAACAATAATTTTAATTACAAAACAAGGCATTTTAGTTTCATAATTTATAAAAAAAAAAAAAAAAGCTTTTAAATTGGAACAACTAACAATAAATAAGGAAAAAAACTAATTTTAAAGAAAAAACCTCCATATGATTCAAACCCAGGTCCTATGGAACTTATCACACATCACAACCCACAAAGGCCATTAGTCATGTTATGTACAAAATTGGTTTTGAAAAAATAATCTCTATGGGATTTGAACCCAAATCTTTGGGGACTTGACAAACATCTCAAACCACCGAGGCCAACAATCGTGTTGTCCTTATAATTGGAACAACTAATATATATTATATTATTCTATTATATAAAAACAGGTCTTTTGTACGGTAGCCACACAATTACAACACAATTATGACGGTTCATACCATTCATTTTGTTGTTCTTGGTGTTTTAATCACTATCACAAATTTTTCAGATCTATCGGGTTTTGGAAGCCCTTTCATTAGGACATAGATTCATTAATAGGAGATTTTTTTTGTTATGTGCGATCAAGTATATCGACAACCAATTTAATTTATTTTTTGCAAGAATGAAATAATCATTCCCACATAAAAGGTAGACGGTTCAATTTTCAAAAAACAGCTCGGGCGACCCTCAAGTGATGCATTATAGGACTTTAACGCCTTTGGAAGCACCAAATGTGTTCCGATCACGTGGTTTTTGACATCCGATTATCACCTATTTAGGGGAGAATGATAAATTTGATAAGATCTTAAATCGTAACGGTTTAGATCGAACATTCGAAAAAATGAGTCAGCAGTTACCTTTCAAATCTATACATCCAACTTTTTTAGTTCTAAACCAATGTATTCTGCTATAGTCCAATGTACGCTAGCCACGTGATTGCGACATGATTTGAGTAAATGGGCCTGGCACGACCCGATTGAAAATGGTACGGCACGACACGATTAAAAAACGAGCCGGCACGGCACGACACGATTTACGTAAATGGGCCCGGCACGGCATGACAGGATTGAAAAACGGCACGACACGACACAACACGATTTAAGTAAATGGGCACGGCACGGCACGACATGACATGATTTAAGTAAATGGGCACGACACGGCACGGTACGAGACACGGTTGGCACGGAAGTTAAATGGCACGGCACGGCACGGCATGCACGTTTGACACCTCTAGCGATATTGCTCTTCATTCTAAGGGATACTTTCCATTTCTTCTTATTACACAAAGTTGAAATCCATGTGAGATGAACTTTATTCTTATCTTTCTATTCCTACTTGTCATTGTGGTTCTTCAAAGGCCCTACAAGACTACCAACAACAGGAGAAGCTAACCAATTTCTTATGGGTCTCAATGATACTTATGGCAACATTTGTGGCCAAATTCTTCTTATGGATCCACTTCCATCTATTAATCGTGCCTATTCCCTTTTGCTTCAAGAAGAGAAACAGCGCCAGATTTCTGAAAATCCATCGGTTGAACGAGAATCTTCTACATTTCTAACTTCAAATAACTATGTTGCCCCTTTCCCGTCTAATTATCAGATTGCTCCATCGCCAACTGCTAGTGGTCATCGCAAACCTCATCCCATTTGCGAGCATTGCAAATGGGTTGGACACACCAAAGCAAATTGCTACAAACTCATTGGTTACCCAACCGGCCATTGTCTTCATCAGTCCAACAAACATTTCAAAAATGAGGGAGTCAATAAGCCCACTATCAGAGCACCTCTCTTTCATCAGACTAGCACTCAAGCACCGGCCAAAGGTTTTGTAACTGCTGCTAATGTTTGTTCTTCCCAAGTGTTTCATGCCAATCAAGGTTTTGTGGATGGCTCTGGTTGCTTATCACATCAAACTCCCACTTATACAGTTCCAACAAATCCAGTCAACCTCACCCACACAACTCGAGCCTTCACTGCTGAGCAATATCAACACTTACTCAATCTTATCAATATTGGTAATACACCCCCATGAACTCATTTTGCAGGAAATTCTGTTTCTTACCCATCCTCTTTATCCTTTGCAACATGGATAATGGACACGGGTGCCTCAGATCATATGGTATTTGATTCCTCACTTTTCCATATGTTTACACCCACCTCTACCATGTTATCTGTCAATTTTACGAATGGAACTACTACTGCAGTCACTGGTGTTGGTTCTGTTTCTCTCACTCCAACAATTTTGCTTGACCATATTTTGTGTGTCCCTTCTTTTGGTTTCAATCTACTTTCCATCAGCAAGCTCACGGCTTCTACATCTATTTCCGTTTTATTTACTCAAAACTCTTGCATCTTTCAGGACTAACCCCAGAAGAGGAAGATTGGAATAGTTGAGCAGAAAAATGGTCTCTACTACTTTCACCCTTGGGATGCATCTAGCACTTCTTTTGTTTCTATTCGTCCAACTTTTGACTTGTGGCATTGGCGGCTTCATCATGTTTCTTCTAGTCGCTTACAAGCATTGTCAAAAACTGTTAGTGATATTTCAATTCAAGATTCTTGTCATTGTGATACCTGTCCGTTAGCAAAATTTAAGCGACTCCCGTTTCCTAGGAATTCCATTTCCTCTCTTGGCCCATTTGATTTGATACATTGTGACATATGGGGTGGTTATCGAACCCCATCTCATTGTGGGGCTCGTTAGTCATTATTATCTCGCCATTGTTGATGACTTTACTTGTTGCACATGGGTATTTTTGATGCGACATAAATCTAAAACTCCTCTCTACCTTAAGTATTTTTTCGCATTTGTTGATACCCAGTTACAATGCAAAGTCAAACAAATCAGAACAGATAATGGACGAGAGTTCTTTTCCAAATTAATCAATCCATTTCTTCAAGAACATGGTATTTTTCATCAATCAAGCTGTGTTGCCACCCCCAAACAAAATGGAGTTGCATGTAGAACGCAAACATGGTCACATTCTTGGAGTTGCTCGAGCTCTCCGATTTCAAGCACATCTACCCTTTGCTTTTTGGGGTGAATGCGTCTTAGTTGCCACATATTTGGTCAATCGCATTCCCACTCCCATAGTCTCAAATAGATCAACACACGAAGTTCTGTTTAATAGAAAACCTGATTACTCTCATCTTCGAGTATTCGGATGTCTTTTGTTATGCAGCTAATCTTAACCCTTCTTGAGATAAATTCAGGCCAAGAGCTCGCAAGTGTGTTTTTGTTGGTTATCCTCTTGGTAAAAAGGGTTATCATGTTTATGATCTCAACACCCATGAAATTTTCACGAGTCGAGATGTTATATTTCATGAAACAATTTTCCCCTTTCAACATTCTTTCCAAAAATTCAAGTCAGATTCTATTATTCGCCTCCCTATACCTGACTATCACAATTCCCTCGATATATCACATTCTTCACTTTCTATGCCTGAACCATGTGATACACTTTCTTGCATCTCTAGTCCACTGCATACAGATTTACATGATTCTCACCCTTCCACTTGTCCAGATATATCCACTATACCTCCCTCCGTCCCTCCTACTTCGACATCCTCTCGACCACAACATGTGCGTCATCCACCTAGCTATCTTCGAGACTTCCACTACTCTCAAACTTAATTGTCGACTGTTCCTTTCTCTTCTTCTTTGCTTGGTTCACAGAAAGGTATGTCTTATGCATATCCTCATGCATATCCTATCAACAATTGTCTCCTTCTCACCACAAATTTGTTGTAGCAATTTCTTCTGTTATGGAACCCAATTCTTTTTGTCAGGCCATGCAAGACCCATATTGGCATGCTGCTATGGCTAATGAATTTCTCGCTCTTGAGCAGAATTGTACTTGGCAACTAACACATTTGCCTCCTGGTAAAAAGGCTATCGGTTGTAAGTGGGTTTATAAAATCAAATATCGAGCTGATGGCACCATAGAACGTTACAAAGCTCGTCTCGTTGCTAAAGGTTATAATCAAACAGAAGGCCTTGACTATCACGAGACGTTTGCTCCAGTTGCAAAACTAGTTACTGTACGCTGTCTTCTTGCCATTGCATCAGCTCATTCTTGGCCCCTACATCAGCTCGATGTGCAAAATGCTTTTCTCCATGGAGATCTTGAAGAAGAAGTCTATATGTCCCTTCCTCAAGGTTTTCGAAGACAGGGGAGACAAAGGTATGTCGTCTTCTTAAGTCCTTATATGGTCTTAAGCAGGCTTCACGCCAATGGTTTGCTAAATTCTCTACTGCTCTTATAGACGATGGGTTTATCCAATCCAAAACAGATTATTCTCTATTCACTCGCTCTCGTGATCAACAGTTCACTATTGTCCTTGTCTATGTGGATGACATTATTGTCACCGGAAATAATGAAACTGACATTTGTCATCTCAAGGAATTTCTTCACCAACGATTTCATCTCAAAGACCTTGGACTTCTCAAATATTTTCTTGGTCTTGAGGTTGTGCGATCTGCAAGAGGTATTTGCCTTTCGCAACGGAAATATGCTCTTGAAATTATTGAAGAAACTGGTTTACTAGGTGCTCAACC
>BPLS01030516.1:0-17192 GCA_019656275.1 Rhododendron kiyosumense | reverse complement strand
TGAACGATACAGAAAATGAAAACTGTGTTCCAGTTGTGTATACTGGATTGTAGATTTAAAAAAGACTTTTAAAATATAATCAAAATTTGAATGAGTTTTTAAAAAACACGAGCAGAATAATTTTCGGTGTTGCTATTGTTAGTCCACTGGGTTGACAATAAGTACACTAGAAGACAAGAAAAATATGTATTTCTGTGTACTTTTTACACTTTATAATATACATTCACACATCTATTATTGTCCGCCCATTGAGCTGATTTTAGAATTTTTCATAAATTTTTACGGAAACATGTTTTAAAATACGCGTTTAATAGTATAATGCGAATCCAAAAAACTCTATTGCAAGATGATTTTTTAAAATTTTTGTATGCTGTCATTCATTTTTTGATAATTATGTCTTGCCATAGAATAAGGCTTCGTTCCGGAACTACTAATAAGTACTTATTTTTTAAGAAGACAATTTCAAGCTCAAAAATAATGTGTTTACGCAAATAATTTTTAAGAACAATTTCAAGTTAAAAAATAATGTGTTTACGCAAATAATTTTTCTAGCAATATGGATCTTTTTTGATAGATTTTATCGAGATATTTTATACGGTGAAAAAAAATAAATAAAAATTTTATTTACATTATTTTTGAATTTAAAAATATAAAATAAGTACTTATTTTTTAAAAAAATGTTCTGGAAGGGAGCCTAAACCCCACAAGAAATTCACCATCCAAAATTCTAAACACGCGCCAATTATTCCGACAAGGAAAAAGGCATTTAAACGGCGGCTCTATACTATGGGACCGGTCTGCTCTCTCTCTCTCTCTCTCTCTCTCTCTCTCTCTCTCTCCTTTCCTCCCTGTTTCCTCTCTCTCTCTCTCTCTCGCTCAATAGTCAATAAATCTCCCTCCCCAGAATTGCCAGCCTCCCCTCAATACCTTCACTTCATAGAAATGGAGGTAATGATACCATCACCCCCGGCCTTCAACTTCGACAGCACTTCCACCACACCCTTCCTAACCCCACCGTCCAGCCCTCCCCTCTTGTCCCCCTTCTTCAGCGCCCCCACCAGCCCCTCCTCCTCCTTCCACCGCCTCGAAGCCTTCTCCGCCGCCAGCACAATCCCCTTCAGCTGGGAAGAAACTCCTGGTACTCCCAAAACCAAACAAAGCGTAACCGATAATTTTTTCAATAACTCAAGTGTCCGCAGTAGCTCACACGCAATCCCCTTCAGTTGGGAAGAAAAGCCTGGTACTCCCAAAACCAAACAACACACAGCCGAGAATTATTTTTACAACTCGGGAGTTCGGGCCGGCTTACGTGCAGTTGAAAACGAAGCGGACTTCGAATTCGACTTCAGCGGGCATCTAGACATGAGGAACTCCCTTTCTCTCTCCACAGCCGATGAGCTCTTCGACGGCGGCGTCATCAAGCCTCTCAAGCCACCTCCCCGGTTACATTTCTCCGAAAACAACGCGCTCGGCGATTCTCCGAAATCGCCGAGATCTCCCATCAAGGCTAATTTTTTCAGAGAAGCTCTGTCTCCGAGGCATCATAACAAGAAGAAGGATTTCGACCCGTTCGAGGCAGCCATCGAGCAGACTAGGCGAGAGAGTTACGGCACCCACCAAAAGAACAGCGAGTCCGATACAACCGAACGAGGAGAACGACAGAGCAACGAGAGAGGGAGAGAGAGGGCTTACGACTCGTCCGGCAAGGGCAGTCGCAGAGCGAAAGGGACTCGGTCGCTGTCCCCTTTCAGGGTGTGCGATATCTTCACCGAAAACTATCAAGAAATGAGCTCGGGCTCGGGCTCCTCGTCGAAGAATTGTTCTTCGGCGGGTTGGAGAGGGTGGTACTCCAAGAAGTGGAAGCTGAAGGATCTGTTGCTGTTCCGGAGCGCGTCGGAGGGGCGGGCGGCGGCGGCAGGGAAGGATCCGTTGAAGAAGTACTCGTTGCTGAAACAGGGTGGCGGTGCGACGGACGACGTGAAGAATTCGAGTTTCCGGTCCACGGAGAGCGCCGGTTCGGTGTCGAGGAGGAGGGGATCATCGGGCGGGCCGGTCTCGGCTCACGAGTTGCATTACACGACGAACCGGGCGGTGTCGGAGGAGATGAGGAGGAAGACGTTTTTGCCCTACAATCATGGGTTGTTGGGTTGCTTGGGGTTTAATCCGGCCGTCCATGACATTTCCAGAGGGATCGGATCCGTGACACGTGGATGATCCTGATTCGTTATCGCCTACTATTTTTCTCTTTAGTAGTTGTAAAATTGTACACACTGATATTTTACTCTTTTTCTTGGTTGGTGCCAAAGTCCAAAATGGGTTTTCTAAAAGAAAAATGAAAAGGACCAGTTCCAATGAAACGTGCTAAGCAAAATACTAGTATTTGTAGTTACCCAAAAAAAAAAAAATACTAGTATTTGTTTTTTGGTCTCTGATAAAAAAAAACAAGCAAAATATTTTTTGTCCTCTATTTTTTATTAGAGGTAAAATATTGTGATTCTATGTCCAATCCGTGTTTGATTTGTCATAAGGTTATTTGTTATGGGGTGTAAGAATATGCGTCGATCAAATTGGGTACATTTTGAATTTCTTAGGTATTTAAAGATTGGTTTAGAACAATCTCTTGTGCGCTCTAATTCTGTAACAACTTACCCGAGCTTATGAGCTCGACTATAGATCGTTTGCAGCTCCCTCGAAAAGTTATCCAATTAAATGTGTAATTATAGGCTAAAGAAAAAGTTTTCGATTGCATTTGAACTCGAGTTTATAGGGGCGTTTAGCTGTTGAATTTAGACGTAGTTAAGATTCTGCTATTTGGGAATTAACCAGTTCATATGATCCTCTGGCAGTGGCGATTGCAGGCAGCAGTAAGGGTTTTGGTTATGGGTTTGGGCTTGGCCATTTTTGTTGGTCTCAGATAGTCATAGGTTATTAATATTTTCTTTCAATTGCTCTTATCCTTTTAGGGGGTGTTCCACTAAGGCTTCTTTTTAAAAAAGTTCTTTTTCTTCAATTTTCAAATTCAAATATAATGAAAATGAAAAATAATTTTTTGATTTTTTTTGCACCGTATAAAAGATTTTAATGAAATCTATCAAACAAGATCCATATTGGTAGGAAAATTATTTGCGTAAATACATGATTTTTAAGCTTAAAATTACCTTCATTTTTCAAAAAGTTCTTTTTTAAGAAACCGGAACACCACCTAATCTTTTTAACTATTCAGTGATTAATAACATTTATTTTGCCGATTAAAAAAAACGATCCTCTGTCAAAATTTAGATTTATCGGCAAGTGTTGTAACTCTATACTGAAAGTTAATTTATTTGCTCGTTAACTTTAAGGTTTCAGAATTAATCGAAATGTATGCAAGTTGTCCCAAATGCCCGATTATAAAAAAAACACTCTAATATTAGAACATATCTAAAGTTAGGCTTATCTCGCATTTTCTAGGTGAATAATGTAAGTTTGCAAATCATGAATCAAATCCGATTCTGTTGTCTTCTTCTCTTGTTTCGGCGTACTTTTTATTTAGTATTATCAAGAGCATGGGTATAAACTATAAAGAGAGGCAATCATTACGTGGGGTTTTGCTTTCATTGGGCAAATAGTGTGTTCTTTTTTTTGTAAGAAAAAAAGGAAGGGTGAGCCAGCCGATTTGCCTGGTGGTGCATTGAATTTTGGGGTTTGCTCCTAATTTTTAATTCAAAATCTTTCATGTCTTATTAAGTACGTTAGGATCAGTGCATATGGTGCTTTGTTTTGATTTTAATGGGCTCTAATGTGGACAATGAAATTAGATCTCCAGAATTAGTCAAGATTAACAGAAGTTTGCCCAGACGCCCAATGTATAAAAAAGAAGGCCCAAAAAAGAAAGGAAAAAGAAAGAGCCACCAACCATGCTTGCAAAATTAACTCCGTTAGGACCAGCTCATACGGTGCTTTGCTCCGATTTTAATTGGGCTGTAATGTGAATAGTGGGATTGGGCATCCAGGATTAGTCGAAGTTAACGTAAGCTTGCCTGGATACTCGATATTTGAAAAAGAAAGGGCCCAAAAAAGAATCACCAAAAACCGTGCTTGCAGAATTAATTCCGTTAGGACCGGCTCATAAGGTGCTTTGCACTGATTTTAATTCGGCTCTAATGTGGACAATGAAATTGGGCTTCCAAAATTAATCGAGGTTCATTTCAGCTTGCTCGAACACCCGATATCTATAAAAAAAGAAAAAAAGAAAAAAAAGAAAAAAAAAAGAAAAGAAAGAAAGAAGGAAGAGCCACCAACCGTGCTTGCAGAAAGTTGTTTTTTTATTTTTTATTTTATTATAATCAAATGCCTATTTATTACGTCTATTATGGAGGAGACCCACATGAAACCATTTTAATTAATTACGGCTACTTTCTTTCCTTTCTCTTTTCTTTCTTTTCTTTTCTCTCCTCTTCTCTTCCATTTAATATGATTTATAACTTTGGAGCCTATTGGAGATCATGAAGAACAAGAAAATGTTAGGGACCATGATAGATTGATAGTGGGAGTTGTTAAATATATGCTGAATTTTGTGTACGTCATCAACATATATAATGACTTAATTCAGAAAATTATATCTCACTCGCCTTTATAAAAATTGTTCGATTCGGGTGATCTATTTATATTTATTATCTATACGTGATAGTGGATGCATAATAATTCGGGTGTACGACAATCAAATTACGGTACTTTCTTATGGTTCTGTTGAAGAGTATGCGTATATATAATTTATACTCCCTCCGTCCCAAATTGATTGTCCCGTCCGCAAAACGGAGTATTAAAAATAATGCAATTTTTTCAAAAAAAAATTCAAACTTTTTTCACAAATTAAAAATTCTCATTGATATCTAATAAGTTGTTGAAAAACTTTTGATTTTTTCTTGCAAAAATTGTATTATTTTTAACACTCCGTTTTGCGGACCGGACAATCAATTTGGGACGGAGGGAGTACATACATATAGTCAGATCCTCGCTCTGCTGGACTCACACTGACAGAGAGAATAGCAATTTTAGATTCAGTAAAGAAAGAGTCCTGCTACACACACAACAGAACAGATCTGTGTATAGATTGTACACAAATTTCATTGTGGGGCCTATCATGGGTTCTACACAAATCATCCAAGCCATTCATTAAATGTAAAACATTTTTTCAAGGGTCACCGTAAAAAATAAGCTCACTCCAATATTTATAGGTGCTTCATCCAATCATCTAACTTTTCATTCAGATTTTCGAATAATGGAAAGTTATATGGTTGGATCGAGTATCTATAGGTATCGGATTGACCTTATTTTTTACTGAGACCCTTGAAAAAATGTTTTACATTTAATAAACGGCTCAGATGATTTGTGTAGAATCCGTGGTGGGTCCGTGTGTGTAGACTTTCTGGTAAAGAAAAGATAAAAGTACAGCAAAAGCTGTACAACAGCTGCGCACAGACCACTTTTACGCCCGTCTCGGATTCCACAAAGATGATCGGAGCCGCTCATTTTGTTCAAAATACTTCGTTTAGGATCCCTATAAAAAAATCACCTCAATCCGATATCGGAAGTGGTGTTTTCGAATCATCCAACTCTAAATTTTGAACCAAAGTTGGATGATTCGTAAACACCTTTTCCGATATCGGATTGAGGTGATTTTTTATAGGGACCATAAACGAAGTATTTTAAACAAAATGAGCGGCTCAAATCATCTGTGCGAGATCCGAGACGGGCACAAAAGTGGTTGTGCGCGACTGCTGTACAACATTTACTGTACCTGTAGCAGCGTATTTGTGTCCGATATCCATCTCCTCCTTTTCAAATGAAAGGAATTTGAACTCAACCATGCTGCCTTGTTGGGAGGCACTTGTAAAAGAGCAGGGAAAAAGTTCTTAAAAAAGTAGAGGACAAGGGTCAAAAACAATTATGAGAAAATGCGAAAATGAAGGGAAAGTGAAGAGTGAAAATTCAAGGGAAAACAACAGGACTATCTCGTCTCGGGCTGCGGAAGCTCTTGCTGGTAGAGATGGGTTGAAACGTGGGATTACAATGGGTGGTAATTGAATCTGGTGTGGAAGCAATCGTGAAAAACTGCGTAGACTCATAAGATCCCCCTTCCGATGTTGCGGTATTGACGCATGATTGTTTTGATCTTACGAATCAGATTGGTTATTGTGGTTTCAGTTTTACTAAACATGATTGTAATCGGGCCGCACATAATTGTGGTTAGAAAGTCATTTCCGATGGTTTGTCCGGTCTATAGATGTCAATTTTGCCCTTATGGGTTTCCTCTTATCTGATGTTTAGGCTAGTGCCTCCTAGATGAATAAAATTTCTCACTATTGACAAAAAAAAAAAAAAAACTAACGTTTTTGTTAGACGTGGGTAAAATTTTTCGTCAAACACATCGTGAGGTACACGAATTTATATGCATGTGAAGCATATATTTCATTTTTTTTGAAAAAGGTAGAAGATTTTTGCAAAACTGTTCTTGTTCTTTTACTTTAAAATCTGGTTATTGTTACACTTAAAAATTAGCATTTCATTTAGAATTCACGTATACTAGCTAGCAATTTTAGGATCATATATGCTGATAATTGAAATGGGTTTAGATATGAATGACCAGATTCATGGCCTTCTCACGAGGAAGTATTTCGCTACAAGATTCGTGGCCTTCTCACCAAAAAATATTCGTTAAACCGTTACACACTATAAGTGCATCAGGATATTGTTGTCGCCGGCCATTCGACACCTTTCAAGCTGATTCAAAGTGGATCCTCTAGCCCCACTTTAAACATATGACCAACAACGTATGAAATTTGATACTTATGAAATAAAATACTTTCCACATATGATTGACCACGTGTTAACTAGTGCAACTGAAGTTTGTCATGGCCGATCAACTGATATCTCAGGCCGAGCACAAAGAGGGTCTTCAGTCGCACTTTTTTAACACAAGGTCCACCACATGTAGAACGATACACCGCGTAAACTCGGTAGAGTACCAGTATGGCATGACGGTTTCGTGGAAGTACGTCCCCTTCACCTTCATGGCAAAACAACGAGACAGATGCATTTTTAATGGTCACCCACCCCAACTGTCACTGCGGATGTCTCTGACCTCTATGAGGAAAAAAGACCACCTTTTAAGTCAAAGAAAGAAGGCTGACCCACCCAAGTCAATGACATCAACTTGAAAATACTAGATTTCATGTGAACAGATTATGTGTTGATGATCCTTGTCCGAGTTGAATTGTTTGACTTCAGAGTCCATAATATAACTCCACAGATTTTGAGCACAGGTCACGGTATGAGACTCACGCCGGGTTCCACAAAAACGATACGAGTTGTTCATTAAAATTTAAATATTTTTTCGAGGGGCAATTCTAAAAATCAGTTCAATTCGGTACCTCTATGTGCTTGATCTAATTATCTCACTTTTAATTCAGACTTTAGGATCCTATAATCTGAATAAAAAATTAGATGATTAGATTGAATTGAGCACAACTAGGTATCGTTGGTGCCCTCAAAAGTATGTTTTACATTTAATGAGTTGTTTGGATCGTTTGTTTGAGACCCGCAGTAGGCCCCACACCTTAATTTGTGCACAAAATTTGTGCAGTTAGTCGGGTTGCATAATAAATCAGTAATTACTAAAGAGGGTGGTTGACCCCAACAACTTCATAGTTGACCTGATGACCAAGCTCGAAGCAACTGGTTGTGGGTGCTTTTTTTCAAAAAAAAAAAAGGGTTGTGGGTGCGTTTCCATTCTATTGTTGGACTACATACTAATAGCAATAGTTAAGTTATTTTTGCAAAATGATATTTTAGTTGATGTATATAAGAAGAATGACTTACCTGTAAATTTGTGAAAACATGTGTTTTAGTCTATTTAGTTTTGCAAAATCGCAATCTTCTCTTTTAGCCCAAGGTTTTTTTTTCCCACAACTAAGTCTTCAGGCATGCTTACGTGCGTTTTGGCTAATCTTAGGGGATCATAACTTCACCATCTACTGGCAAGACTTGACATAAAGCCAGAGCAAATATTCCATATGAACTAATTCCAAAAGAGTTGATAATACTTGAGAGGTTTCGAATTTGAGACATTAGAAGAGAGCAAACCCTTGCGTCCAAACCTTGACCAACAGGCCAACTCCTTGGGGTGCTATAGCCCAAGGGTTTATCTGGTTAATTGGTCGATTTGCTCTCAATACAATTGATTATGGTTCGACTCTTGAGGTGAGGTTGTAAGAAAGAAAGATCTTTTGAATTCCCTAGTCACATGAATGACCTTTCTTTGACCAGACTCAGAATGAAATTAGTTGAGATGCATATAAGTTAACTCAAACACCCCTGACCATTGGGGAAAAAAAATGCTTTCTTTTTCTAGTCGTCTTCCACATGAACATCCTGACTATATACTGCAATAATTAGTTAGTGGAGGGAGTAGGAGCGAGAATGAGGCAAGGATTTGACACACAAAGGCCAACCAATTGACCCAACTAAGGCTATATAACTGATAGGTTTAATTGTCCGAATTCATGATATATTTTTTTTGAATAGGCAACAAAATTTATTAAAACTCGATAAAGGGTATATTGAGGAGGCCAAAACTCCAAATACAAGAAGACCTTGGAGCTAAAGAAGGCCAAAAGAAAGAAAATAAAGGAAAGGAAAAATACATCCAATGAGACATTGAAAAAACCACAGTAAAGAGTGGAATCAATCACAGCATAGTGCGCAGCTTGAAATTGTGCTGATTATGTTCCAGCACCCGCCATAACCGGCCACCAATCCTTACACCACCAAAAACCTCCTAAATGGACCCTACATAGGAGGATTAATTCTTCCAGAACAATACCTCAGACTCAGCCAACAGAGCAACAATAAAGCACAGGCATTGTAACGTTGACACCATGCCAAAGAGGGTAATTCGCCTTGGAATAAAGCAATACGTGTGATTAGCCATAACCATGACAACTGATATAGCAATATCAGCTTGATGACAAGGCCTCTTAGCCCTCCCAAAAAGTGGGAGTTGAATACAACCAAACTTAGGAATTCATGCAACCAGAATTGCAGCAGCTTGACCATTCCCAGCAAAACAGCAAACATCCTTGAACCTCTTTGCCCTCCAAAAATTGGAGTTGAAAGAGTAATCTCATCTGTGCTCTAACCCTAGTAAGTTGGTTAGACCAAAGTTCGTAGCCCTCCAAGAAGTTTGAGAAGAGCATTAAAATCAGTTGAATAACTCCTTGAAGATGTTAATAACAAGACTTTTCAGAGCAGCAAACTCAAGCTATAGAATTTCAGCATTGTGAAACAGTATTCCAGCACTTTGACATCCACACCTCATCAAAACCATTAAACTGAATTAAAACAGCGCCTGACCTCAGAGTGTATTCCAAGGCCTCTTTCTCCATGAGAATCTTCCACTAGTGAACCAGAGGATTGGTTGGACTGACTAAACAAAAAGAAAAACTGACCTAGACCAGACAAATACCCCAACAAGATGAAAGACACCCCAAATTGGACACAAAAGACTAAAAGAAAAAGACCAAGACCAGACACCCAACCCACCAGAGAACACCCAACCCACCAGATATCTTACCCCCTGACCAACCAAGACCCCCAACAAGACACATAAAAAGGAAAGAAAAAACAGAACAACCAAACGAAAACCCAGACCTACAACCCCCCACAATGACCAAGACATCAACCCCACGCAAACCAAAAGCCGCCAAGCCACCCAGAACCAACCCCAAGATCAGATTTCACTTGTCTGATTGCATCTAGGTTACTCTTAAAATCATCCAGAGTAGTCCTTTACATCATACTTTCCTTTGATCCAAATTGCCATCCTTGTTTTCACCAGATCAACAATCTCCCCCACTGTCCATGTCTTGTGATTGAAGACACTCTCATTCCTGCAAGTCCATATAGTAGTCCATATCACTGCATAAAAGCTTGCAAACCAGCATAATTTTCCAAGTTTCTGAAACTAACATTATTCCAGAATTGAAACAATTGCATCAAGTTTTGAGGGCATATCCAAACCATTCTCCACCATGCTAGTACATCTGACCATATTTCCCATGAGAAATGACAGTGAAGTAGAAAGTGAGTGGGTGTTTCCTCTTCATTATTACAGAACAAGCACAATGCTTGGTTTCCTGAAATGATTCCTCTCCTTGCTAGGACAGATTTGGCAGCTATACATCATGCACTGCCATCCAAACAAAGAGCTCAGACTTTGGGGGGCAAATGTTTCTCCATAGCGACAGAAGCTCTTTGTTTTCTAAGAAACTCTGATCCTCCCATTTTGAGTAGGCTGATTTAACAGAAAAAGACAAATCTTTACTCCACTTCCACTGAAGACAGTCCTCAGAGTCATCTTGAAGCTGCACCACACTTAGAGTTGTTTTAAAATTTGATGTTGCTCTCTTTCCCCAGGGTAGAGGGTTCTCCTGAATTGAAAATCCCAATAATCCTGATCCTGATCATTCACCATATCTGCAATCATGGCTTCTTTCTGCTCAGAAAACAAGTACAAGCTGGGAAAAACTGCCTTCAAAGTTTCCTCTCCCAATCATTTATGTTCCCAAAATTTGATGCGATTTCCAGAGTTAACTTTGAAAGTGAAACCTTGGATAATACATTCCCCCATATCAGCTGCAGCACTCCCCACTGAGCAAATATCTTTCCAGATGTTAGAAGGTTTGCCTCTAATTGGAAGTTGAGGTAGCCATTCATCTTCCTTAAGACCATATTTCTTTGATACTACCTTTACCCATAATGCCTCTTTCTCCTTATTGAACCTCCACCACCATTTAGCCAGCAGGGCTACATTGTGTTCCAACAACCTTTTGATTCCCAATCCTCCATATTTCTTACTTCTTGTTATCCTATCCCAGCTTAACAAATGAATCTTCCTTCTTCCCTCTGAATCACCCCATAGAAATCTCTTTTGAACTTTCTCTAGCCGATTGGCTACTGCTGCTGGCATCTTAAACATGGACATATAGTAGATGGGCATATTACTCATGGTTGATTTAATCAAGGAGATCTTCCCACCCATAGAAATATGTCTGCTTTTCCACGTTTTCAGTTTCTTTTCCACACTGTCAATAACTGGTTGCCAAATGCTTATTCTTTTGGGATTAGCTCCCAAGGGTAGACCAAGATACTTCATAGAAAGTTTTCCACTCGCACAGCCCAAGATCTTAGCTAAATTGTTCACCACCTGTTCTGGAACTCTCACTCCAAATAGCATGCTCTGAGCAATTAACCTTAAGCCCTGACACCTCTTGGAACCACCTCAGAATTGTTTTTAAGTGCAGGATTTCATTAATGTCATTGTTACAGAAAAATATGGTATCATCTGCAAATTGTAAATGAGATACCTTGACACCATTTATCCCAACTTGAACTCCTCTGATCATACCTCCTTCTAGAGCTCTTTCCATTATAATATTCAATCCTTCCACCACTATATTAAACAAAAAAGGAGATAGGGGATCCCCTTGCCTTAGACCTTTTCCTGGTGTAATTTCCTCTGTTGGTGAGCCATTGATGAGAATAGAGTAAGAAGGTGTTGAAATACATTCTTTGATCCATTCACACCATTTTACTCCACATCCAAACTTCCTTAACATGTTTAGTAAGAAATTCCAGTTTACATTATCATAAGCCTTCTCAAAATCTATCTTTAGAACAAGTCCTTCGTTTTTCCTTTTCTTCTAGCTATCAATGACCTCGTTAGCAATAAAAACCCCATCCAAAATCCGTTTTCCCCCCACAAAAGCTGCCTGAGTTTCACCAATGATGGTAGGTAAAACTTTCCTCAGTCTATTAGCAAGGACTTTAGCTAAAATTTTATAAATGCAACCTACCATGCTTATTGGTCTGAACTCTTTGAAACATGAAGCTCCAGCTACTTTAGGAATCAATGTTATGAAAGTACAGTTGATACCTCTTGCCAATGTTGCATGGTCATAAAAATCAGCCAAGAAGTTGAGCATGTCTTCGCTCATGATTGTCCATGCTTTCTTGACGAAGGAAAAGTTAAATCCATCTGGTCCAGGAGCCTTCAACTGTGGCAGTCTTTAATTCCTGCTACAATTTCTTCCTCTTTAAAATGTTCCTCAAACATTTGAGATTGCTCAAGAATCCACCTCCTTTTGAAATGCCCATTTATCTCAGATCTGACTTCCTTCTCCTCACTATATTCCTGATCAGAGCTGGTTCTTCTAAAATTCTCTCTCCCATACCACAACCCCCCCCCCCCCCCCCGATATAACAAATCATGTTTCTCCTGAGCCTATTTTGGCAGTGATTTTGAAGAATCTTGTGTTTCTGTCACCCAACTTAAGCCAATTTATTCTGGACTTCTGCCTCCAAAGGCTTTCAGCTAGCTTTGACAACTTCCATAATTCATTTCTTTGCTTCTTCTCATCAGGGTTTAAAGGTCTTGTTTCACTGAGCATATCCACCTGATGAATCTGTTCTTTGGTATCCTTTAGCTTAGAATGTACATTTCCAAACTCCTCTTTATACCTGATGAATTCATGATATGTTGCGTAGTTTTTGCATTCGGGATGCTAAAGAGATTAATTTTTTTAACATTCATACGGATGCGATGATGAATTGTAATGCTACCTTGAAGTTATGTAAAGTCACTATCCATGGTGGTGACATCGGCCACTACCTTTCTTTGAATCAACAAACATCCCACATTCGTGCTATGTTGTGTTTTCTTTGTTAAACCCAATGGAACAGAAGGGTCACTAAGAATCTTCTCCACGACTCCAAATTTCTTCGAGTGCTTAGAATTGAGGACGATGATATACTAAGGTCCCTTTTAGCTGAGATTTGCAATTTAAGGCAATTGACTTACCTTAAATTGAGTTCGTCATTTGAAGTTGTAAAACTTCTTTGTGTCATAAGCAATCTGAAAAGTTTGCTAACCTTGGATCTTCGAGAATCATGAAATGTCTACCTTTCTGATGTTATTTGGAGTATGAAGCAATTAAGACACATTCTCTTACCCCGTGCATGCTATCCTCTTCCAGTTTGTTAAATTGCTTGGATTTGTTCCATCCAGTTGAATTTTCTTTAACAAAACTCTAGATCCTATGTGGGCTGCTTGGTGACCTTTTTAAGGCAGATTGGTTGTGTAACCTTACTGATTTGAAAAGGTTACCTGGCAACCCATATAGGATTTGGAGATTTGTTAAAGAAAATTCAACTGAATGGAACAAATCCAAGTAATTTACTTGACAAACTGGGAGAGGATAGCATGCACGAGGTAAGAGAACGTGTCTTAATTGCTTCATACTCCACATAACATTAGGAAGGTAGACATTCCATGATTCTTGAAGATCGAAGGTTAGCAAACTTTTCAGATTGCTTATGGCACAAGGAACAAACTCAATTTAAGGTAAGTCAATTGTCTTAAATTGCAAATTTTAGTTGAAAGGGACCTTATATATCATCGTCCTCAATTCTAAGCACTCAAAGAAATTTGGAGTCCAAGAGAAGACTTTTAGCGGCATCAATAACATTAGCAAAACCAGTAGCCATAACAGTGCTAGCAAGGTCATTTATGGAAACACACTACTTCACCTCTTCATTGATTTCATACAAGTAGAATACAACAAAAACAAAACACAGAAATGAATAAACAACAACAAAACACACCCCTTATTCTTCAAAAGATACCAGAAAAGCAAGAAGAGGAACCTGGGCACGAATATATCCGCATAGCGCAAACGTGGAGAATTGACAAGTATAACGGCCAGCCTCATCCAAATATCTGACATTAAGCTGGACAGAGGCATGATACTTGGCAGTGATCAGCCTGTTCTTCAATATGGTAAGAAATAAGTGAGTGAAATCTCTCATGTCCAACTTATTGATAGGAGCCTATGCGATTGTAATATAAAATGAAAAGAGATGTACCACTTCCTGGAGATGTAAAGATCCATGTTCTGTCCCTCCTCCTCATTTTACATCTTGGTGGATTGTTTCAACGGGGAACTAAAAACAACTGCATTTGACAAGACAAAAAAAAGTACTTCAAAAACACCAATTATCCATCCAATCTAATATTGATTTGATGACTAAGAATTCAGAGACTCTTGTGAGGCCGTATATAAATTGCAACCCTAAAAAACACGAGTGAGGGAGAGGGATTTTAGAGAGAGAGGGAGAGCGCTACATCTATGGGACAAAGAACTTGCCCCAGACAAGTGTAATTTTGCTTTGTTTGTAACTTAAGGAAAGGAAGGGAAGAGAAGGGAAAATTTCAAAAAAAAGAAGAAGAGAGAATCATCTTCTGTTGTTTGGTTTGAGAAGAAAAAAACAAGAAATTAGGAAAATAAATATTATTCAGTAAAATTTTCCCTGCAATGCTTCTCATACTTTCCTCATAATTTTTTCTCTAAACAGATTCTGAAGTTCACCGGTGAAACAAGATTCGTGTTAACAACCCCAAGAGGATACTGCACATGACCAAAATGTTTAGCCATCCATGATTTACTAAATTTCCATGAGCAAAGCATACAAAGGATGGGAACAGAACACACACAAACAAGTTTGTCACCCGTTCCTAACTACTCTGGATACTTTTTAGATAGATCACTCACTAAAACTATGTTACGATAATATTACTCTCCATGCACATGATGTGACATAGATTCCTACCTAATAAAAGTTTGTTGCATGGTATCAATATCACACGAATCCCACATAGCCCAGCTTCAAAGATCATAAGTCGAATTCAGAGCCACAATTATGCAAGGATTGAGTAGGATTCACCTGCAGCCAAATTGAAGGACCTTTAGTTAGCTAAATTTAACTAAATAATAATCTATGAGGTTGGCAAAGGGTGATACAAAACCAGAATGGATTACCTAAATTAGTATGAAGCAGAAGACTGATCAACAATTCATCAGTGTGATCTTGAGAGCGATATCATAGAGAGTAGAACCCGGATGGGATGATACCATCATTAAAATCCAACCAGATTGTCAAAACAACCACTCAGCTACGAAACCTCAATAAATTAAAGAGCTCTCACTAGCACTTGGAAGAAATCGGGCACAACCACAAGCAGGAACACGACAATGGAGATAAAAGGCATTCTGGACACGAATATTGCAGCCCCTTGAGAATTTACATTAGAAGAACCATTGATTCATTGAATGAAAACAAGAAACAGGTTTGTAAATGACAGTTGTGGGTTCATAGTGGATGTCTAGTTCATAGCAAGTGGACAAGGTACAAGGTTTTCCCCATCTTTGGAGGTTCATCTTGACTCATAAATCTTTAGTCAAAAAAAGGGACTTGCTAAATTCTCTCATTGGCCACTCTTACCTGAACATCAAGAATGTGTTCAACGGTCCCTGATAACAGGAAGGTACAAATACACTTTACGCCCTAGCACGGATAGTTTCACCACTGTTTGGAAGAAGACCATCCTTGGCCATTTCAGACAGAACATTAAGTACTGCAGTCATGTTCCCTTCTTTGTGGTTAACCTCAACTAGAACTTTTGCAAGTTCTGCATCAGTAAGCCTACAGCTTCTCAGCGTATTCCCCATAACATGACTCAAGTCCTCGCTTCTCCCTTCTTTGAAAAGTTCTTTAATCAGAGCAATGACAGATACAGTATGAGGAACAAGTCCGTAACGCACCATCTCATTGTACAGATCAAATGCCTTCTGCACATTTCCACCCCTACAGTGGCCATGTATAATAATATTATAAACTGCCTCGTCAGGCTTGTACTTTCTCTGAACCATCGATTCAAAAACACGATCTGCTTCATTCATCAATCCTTGCATGCAGAATCCCTTTATCAGAGCAACCACATTCTTAAATTCACTAATACTACAATTTTCTATCAGTATATCATACGTGACGTCGTTTGGAATAGACTCCTCATAATACAATTTGAAGAGAAGCTGCTTTGCCTCCCTTGTCCGAGCTTGTTTGCTAAGCCCATTTATTAGCACATTATAAGTAACAACATCAGGGAGGAAACCCTTTTTGATCATTTCATCATGCAAATGAAGAGCACTTTTAATATCCCCTTCCATGCAATAAGCATTGATCAAGCTAGTATATGTGCACTCGTCAGGAGGAAGATCCATTCTCCACATCTCCTGAAAAAGTTCACAAGCTTCATTCAGCCTTCTCTGCAGGCACAAACCTTGAATCAGGGATGAATAAGTTACCGCATCTGGCGAAACTCTTTTCTCAACCATCTCCTGTTTCATTCGGAAAGCCTTGTCCAAATCTTGAGTTTTGCAAAACCCTGATATGATTGTACTGTAACTCACAACATCCGGGGCCAACCCTTTTCCTACCATATCCTGAATAATGCCTAATGCATCGTCCATCCTACCCAATAGACAGTGTCCATTGATTAGGGCATTATATGTCACAATCGAAGGTGAAAACCCACATTCAGTCATTTCATTCAGGACCTGATAAGCTTCCTTTAAGTATCCCTGCTGAGAAAATCCATCTACCAATGTTGTATATGTTCTCTCATTTGGACGAAGTCCCCTAACGTGCATCTGATCAAAGAATTCCATTGCACGATTTAAATTCCCAGCCTTACACATACTGCTTATTAACGACGTATAAGTAACAACATTTGGAGAGAGACCGTTCCTCACCATCTCCGCATGCAAAACAAGCGCTTGGTGAAGATTACCATCTTTACAATACCCATTGACAAGGGTATTGTACGTCACCTGATCAGGTACAAAACCCTTCCACCTCATCTCCTCAAGAATCTCACTAGTCTCCTTCATCCTCCCTTCTCTACACAACCCATGGACAATGACATTGTACGAAATCAAATTCGGCTCCAAACCCTTATCTAACATCAATCTCAACAACCTAAAAGCGTCATCAATCCTCCCCACCTTACAGGATCCGTCGATCAACGTATTGAAAGTAACCACATTGGGAAAACACCCTTTTCTTTCCATTTCACTCAACAACCCCAAACCCCTCTCCAATTTCCCAACCCTAACGAAACCTCGGATTAGTACATTATACGTATACACATTCGGCGAAAACCCAGTGTTTACCATATCCATATAAAACTCCTCAGCTATTTCCATGGACCGGGACCTAATCATAGCATCAAGAACCACGTTATACGACAATATACC
>BPLS01030512.1:0-12841 GCA_019656275.1 Rhododendron kiyosumense | reverse complement strand
GTACTTAGATGAATCAAGTTTGAATATACGCCATCTCGGCGCTAGGGGGGGCATACTGTAGTTAACCGACGTTTTGCTAAAAAAACAGAACCTCCATATTTTTGGGCCCGGCTATTCGCAGCCACGTATTTTCTCCCATAGCCCACTATATTTCGGTAAGTGGTTGTTGAAAATCAGAAATAACATTTCGGTAAATAGCTGTTGAAAATAAGATTATATTTCGGTAACTATATGTCGAAAATATATTTAACTTTCGGTAGACAACTGCCAAACATGCATTTTTTGGCATTTTCGGTAAATAGCTGTTGAAAAAAATATCATATTTCGGTAATTGAATGTTGAAAATGTATCTTAATTTCGGTAACTAGCTGACGAGTTTAATTGAAAATTTTTAACGGGCTGTGGAAGAAAATACATGGCTACGAATAGCCGCGCCCATGTTTTTATTTGGGCATTTTTTTCCTTTAAAAGAGTCATCCTCTAACCCAAATAGTGGTACACATTACATAGTAATACAAAACATGGTCGCCAAATGTGCTCTCCATAGCATTGCTTTTTTGTTTTCAAAATAATTCTCGCGATGTAAGTGTCTTAAGGTACTTCCAGCAGTAATATCAAGTTACCAAAACATCAAGAGGACATAATATAAAGATAAAAGTGTGATACTACAAATGAAGAAACAAAAACATATTGATAATTTAACGTTACTAAATTTAGATAAATGCTGTCCAAGTTTATATCTAGTTTCTTAGACAATAAAAATAACAGATGTAACATAAACTCCAACAATGTTTCTCTCACTTTGGAATATTCCTCCAGCAATGTTCGTTTCAAGCCGTACTTTTTAATGGCTCTGTGAGCCTCTCCAAATTCCGCCGCATACCTTCCTGTTTTAATGGCAGACATATCTTTTATCCTCAACCATTCTGCAATTGCAGCCTCCTTTTGGGTGTACGATGGATCACAATTAGGAACTGTGTACTTTAGCCACTCGTAAGCTAGCTCTATCGCCTCACATATGCCTTCTTCTACTTTCCTTTCCAATATAAAGGTCCAGCCTATTCAACAATTAATAGATATATTATTAGTAGTCCGATAGTAAAGTAGGGCGGAGTCAAAAGTCTCGGGCAGTGGAGAACCAGAAAGTCTACATTTCCCGACCTTTATTACCGATTTCTCTCCCGATACTAGAAGGAAAGGATTGAGTGAAACAGAAACTCCTAATCATCAGTTTGCCTAAAATTACAGTTCAGACCATAAGTTTTAATAATTTGTAAACAAATTACAGTACTTCTCATTCTCTCCTCCAGAACTTTAGAATATCAACAGTTAGGACCCAGTCTTTTAGTATATTATACCCCACCATAAAAAATTGGTATCAGAGCCGTCAGTACTATTTGTTAATTCAAATAGCCAGTATAAAGATCTTTATTGTTAGTCTCATTTATTGTTTAGTTTTGTTATGATTAATGATTTCATAAAAGCAATTAGTCCTAGTTTAAGTGAAATTAGATCTCAACAGACAAAACAAAGTATTCATATTAAAACAGGTTTCCAGTTAGTAGAACAGCTCAGTAATAGTTTAGACAAAAGATTTAGCTTAGAAATTAAAAGTAATATAGTGACCAGAACTCAGTTTGAAGAATTTTCAAGAAAATCTCTTGAGCAAACTACTCAAATCCTAGAACAGATTAACAGATCTAGATCCAGTAGACAGTTAGAAAATTTAGATTATTTTAAAGAATTACATTCAGAAATTCTAAGAAGGATTAGCAAATTAGAAGAAAAACAAATAGTAATATCAGATAAATTACCTTGCAAACAAGATATAATAAATCTGATCAGTAAATTAGATACTACCCAACCAAAAGACATAGAAACAGAAACCAGAAATTTAGTGGAAAATCTTAAGTTTGAAGTAAACAGAATTAAGCAGAACTCAGTTCAGGTTAAAATAGAATTAGATAGTAAGCTCCAGAAAATAGAAATTCTTTTAGAAGAAGTTAAGAAATTAGCCAATGGAGAATGAATAGTAGTGATAATTTATTTTATAAAATAGCATTAGAAAATTCAGGAAAAATTCAACCAGACCCTATCGGATTGTCCAATTTCAAGCCAACCGGAAAAACAGACGAAACTATTATCAAACAGAATAACACCATCATTGAACTTTTGATAAGTCTTAGCAATAGATTAGCAGAAACATCGGAAAGGTTAGATCAATTATCTATCAAAGTAGATAAACTCCAGGAAGGAAAAGCTTTAGAAACTTTAACTTCTAAAATAAACCAGATTAGTCTTTCAGCCTCTACAGGACATCTAGAGCCTAAGGGATCCAATAAATCTTTACAAAATCATACTTTTTATTATAACATATTTGGTACCCCAGATCCAAATAAAGGTAAGAAACCAGAAATTCCTCAGTCTTCAAGAACCTAGTAATGGCATCCAGTAGCAAAACAAAAGTCAGTGGAATTCCATTGTTAAACAAAGTATTTGGAAAACAACCAGTAGAAGAAAATAGAATAGAAGGAATTATAGACCCAGATGTTCAGTTAGATAGATTCAGAAATCACAGTTTAGAATTATTAGACCCAACAGTTCTATATAAATCTCAGAATTTTTTCAATAGAGGAGTTAGAACTTATAATAGTTATCATGAAAAACCAGTAAGCGTTATAACAGAAGATCAGTTGGAAATTCTAGAGATGATCACTCCGAAGAGCTTCAATGAGCTTAAACGGTTAAGGTTAGGCCTTATACACCTAGGTTTAATTACTATAGGAGTAAAAGGATTATCTAGACAAGATTTAGGAACTAAAGTATTAGTTATGATTTTCGACAATAGGTTTACGAATCAAGAACAAGCTTTAATAGGAAGCATGGAATTAGACATGAACAGCAATTGCCAGATCGTTTATTGCATACCAGATTTCCAGATGAGACTTGATGAATTTTACCAGCACATAAAAATAGGTATTAAGACGAAGGGATACCATATGATCCCTGATGTTCACAATCTTTTAGTTTGTGTAAATTTCATAGGAAAATTAAGTAATCATAGCAGTACTAGATATAAGCTCAGAACAGACCAGGCTTTAAAAGCTTTGGGAACCAGAGGTATTCAAGTCATAGAAGCTAAGAAAAGAGATTCAGAAATGTTAGCAGGACTTGAATGGAAGGTTACAAATTTAGTACCCAAGCACCAGCTTAGACCTAGTAATAATAGCTTCTATACCAACAGTATAGGAGAAGTTAATCTTAGGTTCAGTAATTATATTTCAGCAGGAAGACATTCAGATGTAGGTAGTTCAATCCACCCAGAATTTGCTAGAAATTCAGATGTAGAAACAGAACATATTTATATGGCATACGAACAACCCCAGTTTACCCTAGACAAATTAGTTAAATTTAGTGAATCTGACATAATCAGATTAAAAGAACTTTTAGAACCAGTTTATAGACCCAACTTAGATTATTATGATTACCAGATTTTAGAAGGATACTATACCCAAAAGCTTGAATATGAGCATCCAGAATTAGATGACAGTTCCAAATTTCAAAAACAGTATTTGCTACAAAACAATATATTTGTTCTAGAAGAAAAATTCATGGAATATGATCACAGTAGAAAAAACAATCTTTCAGTAGAAGATATGTTTTGTCACTCAGATCCTAGATCTAAATATTATCAACCATCAATTGAAAATATACAAAACCATATGGTAGAAGTCAAAATGGAAACATATGATAGTACTCCCCCAGTACTCCCAAACCAAGAATACGAGATGGGAAACATTCCAATTAGTAAATCCAGAGTAGAGCCATCAGCCCAAGAATTAGAATACAGAACTTACGGGAAAAGATTACCAGTAGATAGAAATGTATCTCTTATGGCACAAGCAGGAACAGGATTAATGCTTGACATTGCATTATTTGACCCTCAGTTTCATAAAACAGTCATAGAAAGGTGGGAACAAGCCCTAGTCAGAAAACTATTAGAAATGACCAATTGGCAATCTTCTGCAGAAATGTGGTCATATTGCGAATCATTTTTAGGAGAAACAGCAAAAGGAATTATAGAAGCTTATAAGAGAGATTTTGAATTACAGTATGCAGCTTTAATAGCCCAAGGACCAAATATATATAATTTTACTAGTTTAGTCAAAACATTGATCTTAGGAGCAGATCCTAACAGAGGAAATACAACCTACCAGAATGTAGCCATGAGACAGTTAGAACAGCTTAAGTTACATAAATGGAAATATATAGTTAGTTTTTGTAATGATTTCATAGCTCTAGCATCACAAACAGGAAGAGCATTAGATCTAGAAATTAGTAATAAATTTTTTAGAAAACTTCCAGGACCATTAGGAGAAGAGATATGGGAAAAATGGAAAGTTACTAATGGAGATGAAAACCAACATCTAGGAATAGGCCCTAGAATTCAGTTTGTTTTTGCAGTACTAAGAGACAAATGCACCACACTTGAAATCCAGAAGGGCATAAAGAAAAATAAATTAAATTTTTGTAGCCAAGTCATATATACTCCACAACAGTATGGATATGGCAAAGAAAAGAAAAATAAAAAGAAAAATAAATTTTATAAATATCAGAAAAAAGCCAGTAAATACCATAAGAAAATAGCTCAGGCAGGAAGGTATAATAATTATAGTTACCAGAAACATGGATATTATCCTAGGAAAAGATATAGGAGGAGCCAGACTTATAGACAAGCACCCAGCAAACAGCAATTTAGACCAAAACCTAAAAAACATTTTAGAAAAAGAATTCAACCAACTCAGAACCGTAAATGTAAATGCTTTATATGTGATTCAGAAGATCATTTAGCAAATAGATGCCCTAATAAAGGGAAAAATCAGAAAAACACAGAAAAAGCAAATCTCATAGCAGAATTAGAAGATTTTGATAATATTGAGTTTATAGAAATAAAATTAGAAGACAGTGATACAGAATCAATATACAGTTTAATCAGTACAGAACCAGAAGAAATAAATTTTTTAGAAGAATTAGAAGATAGTGAGAACAGTAGCAGTTCAGAAGATGAACTTCCCAGCTATACACCAGAATATACTTTTATGATTAAAAGCTCTAGTATAGAATGTATACACCAGTGGCATCATAACGTGGGTCAAGATAGTGAACCTTGCTCGGAATGCAATGGTTACCCTTTTAGGTTATTTAGAAGTATATGTAATAATTGTAAGAAAAATGTTTGTAAATTTTGTCTTAAAAAGAACCACCAGATAGATAGAGATTTAATAGACCTTAGTGGTAGCATGCAACAACCAATACTAAACCAATCTTCAAAATTGGCACTCCAAGAAGCCAAGTTAGAAGCAGCCATAGTAAGATTAGATTTAGATCGAACCAAATTCCAGTTTGAAAAACAGGTAAGTGAACTAGAAAAGAAGATAGAAATCCTATCTATAGAGATAGAAACATACAAAATTGAAAACAGTAGATTAAGAAACCAGTTACATGAAAAGAACCAACCTTTAAAAGAACCAGAACTTATAGAAGATCATTGCAACATTGTTGAATCAGTTAATAGAATAGGAGAAAACAGTCTAATTGAAATAAATTGTGAGATTTTATTACCCGCTAAAGGTACAAATCCAGGGAAAACTATAGAACTTAAAGCCATGATAGATACAGGAGCCAGTAAGAGTCACATTAGTCGTGATCTCATACCAGTAGAATATTACACTAAACCAGGTTATATAGCAAGAGCTGATCTCATGAACAATACCAGTATTGTGTATAATACCTGTCTTATGAATAGCAGTATTCGATTTACCAATAGACTCCAACAGCAACACATTTATCCATTACCTATGGTATGGATAGGAGAGATCAACCACAGCTATAAGTTTATCTTAGGATTAAACTTTATAGACAGTATGAATGGCAGCATTACTTTTAGTAAACACTTTGTAACATTCCACAAGCGAAGTTTACAAGTAGAAACCCTGCATGCTAAGAACTTAGAATCAGAGTTGTCAGCTCAGCGTGGTGGAACCATAGCCGAAGCCGAAGTAGAAAACAAAATTGCAGAAGAAAATAGGATGGTAAAGAAAAAGATACATGAAATATTGAAAGATCCCCCAGATGCACATTTAGATTCTTATGAAGAAACCATAAATGATATTTTCGAAATAGAATGGTTAATGGAAGAAGAAGAACAGTTAATCCAGCTAGAATATGACCCAGTAAATTTTGAAGAAATAGAATATTTTTTATCAATTTTTGATCGAAAAAAGAAGAAAACAGATAAAGAACAGCTAGAAGGATTAATTAGGCTAGCAGAAGAAACCCAGATTTTAGGAGAAAATCCAATCAAACATTGGAATAAAAACAAAACACTAGCTCATCTAGAAATTATTAACCCAGATTTTAAGATCAGTACCCAAAAAATTGTATATAGCCCATTAGATATAGAAGAATTTGAAAAACAAATCAAAGAATTACTAGAACTAGGAGTTATTAAAGAAAGCACCAGTCCACACAGAAGTGCAGCCTTTATGGTAAGAAACCATGCAGAGAATAAAAGAGGAAAAGCGCGAATGGTCATAAACTACAAGCGCCTTAATGATAATATTCAGTTAGATAGTTATGATATACCCTGTAAAGAACAACTTATTAATAATATTCAAAACGCAACAATCTTTAGCAAGTTTGATTGCAAATCAGGATTTTGGCAAATCATGCTAGACCAGCCCAGTAGATCTTGGACAGCATTCACATGTCCTCAAGGATGTTATGAATGGATTGTTATGCCATTTGGACTAAAAACAGCACCCAGTATTTTTCAAAGAAAAATGGATAACATATTCAAGATATATCATTCTTTTATTCTTGTTTATATTGATGATATTCTTATTTTCAGTAAAACGCAGGAAGAACATTATAAACATCTTAGAATTGCATTTCAATTATTTATAGATAATGGTTTGATTATTAGTAAAAAGAAGATGGAATTAGGTAAAGAATACATAGAATATTTAGGAGTAAGAATAGGAAAAGGAAAGATCCAGTTACAACCACACATTGCACAAAAAATTTTAGAATTCCCAGATAAGATAGAAGATAAAAAGAAGCTCCAGTCATTTTTAGGAACTTTAAATTATGCTAGACCATACATAAAAGACCTTAGTAAAATCATAGGACCATTGTATAGTAAAACAACCCCAACAGGTCAAAAATATTTCAATCAGCAAGATATAGATCTTGTCAGAAAAATCAAAGAAATTTGTAAGAATTTACCAGAATTAGACTTACCCTTAGAATCAGACTATATAGTAATAGAAGTAGACGCCAGTGAAAAAGGATGGGGAGCAATACTCCTTAGTAAACCTAATAAATACTCAGCAAAATCCACAGAAAAAATTTGTAGATATTCCAGTGGAAAATATAGAGAAAAGGGAAATTTAGCCAGTATAGATTGTGAAATATTAGGAGTAATTAATGCCATTAATAGCTTTAAATTATGGTTGTTCAAACCTTTTACAGTCAGAACAGATTGTGAAGCTATAGTTAAATTTCATAAGCTTCTCAATGAAAAGAAAATTAGTAACCGAAGATGGCTTAATTTTGTTGACACAATAACAGGCAATGGATATATAGTAGAATTTGAACATATTAAAGGAAAAGAAAATACTTTAGCAGATTATTTATCCAGAGAAATAAATGCTAATATTTTTAATTTTTCAGATGGCATCGTCAAGCAGTACAACCAGAACAGATCAGAAGTTTTTAACCTTTGGGAGCATAACACTCAGAGTTTTCCATGAACAATCTAGATCCAAATTCAGGTACCTCATTCATAATATCAGTGAGGAACAGAAGTGTCTTTTAGATAATCTTTGGGACTCTCACAAAGACGTTCCTAGATTTTTGGCTTGTTTAAATGCTTTAAATATTTTCTTCAATCAGCAAAATGGGTCAAACCCAACAAAAAGATTTTCATTTTATTGTGTTGCAGTAGGTCGTGTTCCAGGAATTTATTCCTATTGGCCAGAAGTTTTGAAACAAATTGATGGAATCCCCTCCTCAACATGGAAAGGGTTTCATTCATTTACAGAAGCAAACCAATGGGCTAATCGTGCCATTGGAAATAATTTTTATATCTCAGAATCTACCAGAAAATTAAACACTCAAGTAGCCCTTGAGACTGCAGGTTTTGAAAATAATCAGAACTTTAATCAACCATTTTCTCAACAAATAAGATTTTGTGGTCATTGCGAAACAATGACTAGAAGCTTTAGACTTTTAAATAAAAGGAATCAAGATCTAGAACAAGCCAATCAACAGTTGATCAATAATCAGAAAAGGCTTGAGGAAGAAATAACAGCTCTCAAAATGAAATTGTTAAGATCAGAAAAAGAGCTCAAAAAGATTAGAGACCCTTTTACCCCACTGGTAAAAGCGAGAAGGCAGTCTTCCCCACTGGAAGATGAAGAAAATGAGTGGAGTAAGGAATATAGGCCAAAAGAACTTTGGCAATCGAAAGCCACCACTCTTATTTCCAAATTTCCCCCAGATGTTATTCATCACATTCAACACCTAGCCAGAGAAGACAAAGTTCATTTCCAAGAGTTCTTGTTTTCAGAATTAATCAAGATCAATCAGAATGAAGGAAGCATTCCAGGACTCACCATTTCTTGGAAAACCCTCTATTTACAGGATAAAGATATCATCCCATGTCCAAAAACTAAATCTACTTGCATTCAGACACCTCTAGAAAGAATAGCCTGTACATGCCAACTCATATACAGCATTCCAAGAGCCAACATTGATATGAAGAACTTCAAACCTTTTTATCTTAATTTTAAGGATAAACAGGTGGAGATCACAGAAGTCACTCTTTTAGATTATGGATATGTTCAACAAATTATATTCCATGATCCAGAAGATACTAACAGATTTGGAAGAAAGATTGCAGCATGTGTTCTTAATTCCATGGCAGATCAAGGTACAGCAGTCGAAGCAGTTGTAGAATCAAAACTCCCGGAATGGACATCCACAGGACAAC
This sequence comes from Rhododendron kiyosumense, assembly GCA_019656275.1. Taxonomy (NCBI): domain Eukaryota; kingdom Viridiplantae; phylum Streptophyta; class Magnoliopsida; order Ericales; family Ericaceae; genus Rhododendron; species Rhododendron kiyosumense. The sequence goes on along the minus strand of BPLS01030512.1, from coordinate 3,786 downwards.
TCATCCCTGCTTACCATAACATTCATATCAACACAAATCCTGCAAATACGATTCTCAGGAAGATTTATCACTGTGAGAATGAAGAACCTTGGATTTGCGAATCAAATTCAATCAGAAAACAGATCAGGCATTCCATTGCCTTCACCATAGCTGAAGGATTTCATTATGAAAGTTTATATGATTACGGGAAAGCATCCCTAATATGTGAGGACCTATTTCAAAAAATTAGGTCTAATGATCATCTCCCAGAGTTAAAATTCCAGTTCGAAACAGGATGTAATAATTTAGTCAATTATTACATTAACCAGATAAAACATGAAAGGAAAATGAGGAGTGAAAGCGATTCATCTAATCCATCTCAAAATGAAGAGGAAGACTATGACTTTGATGACGAGGCAGTCCAGAATCTCAATAATGCTATGGAAGGATAAACATCAAGACAAAGTATCCCACCATGACCGACAGCAATACTGTAGTCACATGGGTCGATACTCTATTCGTCAAAGTAGTTTGGAAGTATTTACCGAAAGCAAAGCAGTCAAACCACTCCAACCACTCTTCACCAGCCTCACCAGCCAGAGAAATAATATCTCAACCACTTCAGTACAACCTCCGTTATTATCTGCAAAGAACAATAATAGAGGCTCCAATTTTTCAAAAGAAGGTTGAAAGATGTGACGATGCGGGCCAGTGATCACGCGGCATCTACTTTTCTTTTGAGAAACCGGATCTCCTTTCTTAATAGGTTACAGGTCACTCTTTCCTTAAGGGTCTATAAATAGAGTTAGTTTTTCGTTTGTAAGCACGACTCTCCTAGCATTTGAACACTTGCTATCTGTAAGCATTTGTTGCAATTGTAATTTGGTCGAGTCAATCTTCAGCAATCGAGTCCTTGTAATCAGCAGTTTGCAGAAATAATACAGTAAGTTTCTCTTCAGTTTTTCATTCTTCTTTAAGGGCTCCCGAAAGGGAAAACCCCTATGATCATAAATAGCGTAAATATTGTATGAATTATATGTCTGTATTACCCAAAGAATTTTAATTCAGCTTTTATTATCGCTCAAATTTTAAAATCAAAATGTTTAAAAAGGAAGTTACTTCAGGCCTTTGAACCATAAATCCTTCTTGAGTTTTAAAACCCGTTTGAAGGGATTGTCCTCGGAGGTAGGTTGAGAAGGAAAACAAGAAATTTCTTTGATAAGATTTTGACACATAAAAGGAAAGTGATAACAAAAGGAAAGATTAATCAATGGGTAATAAGAGATATAAATTTATATAATATTTAAACTATTTTAAACAGTTCATCTGGATCATATGGTGGTCAGTACCGATTAGGATTCACAAATATTTAATCACAAGCTTTTATCTTTTGCATGTATGAATAAAGAAGAGCATATTTTGATTTATATTCGCAGGTTAGAAGAGGAAATATTTGTTAAAAACCTTTTGATAAATAGACTTTTAAATACGACTCTATACACAAACAGGCCTCGATCTAGTAGCGTCCTTACTAGATTCATAGGAAAAGAACAGGATAGTCTTAGAGAATTAGAACAACAGTTAGCAGAAGCACAATACCAGTACCATAGAGCAAGACCATTTCAGAATTGAGATCAAACCATAAATAAAATAGAAAGTAGGAGGTTAAAGTGCAATTAGTACATATAGAAGCGCAGGAAACAGAGTAGTTCTTATCCCACAGGATTATAATCTAAACCAATCAGAGTAGTCGGTAAAATCGGGATCTAAATCATCGGGGTCTGTAGTCTTACTCGTGGAGAACCTACACATGTGGGCTTTTATCGAAAATTCTAAGTTACTGATCGCCTTTAGAGCACCAATTGATGTGTAAAAGTGTGTATCGATATTCGTAAAAGTTGAACATAATTTTTTTAAAACACGGAGGGGTAAGAGAGTAATTTTATTTACCACGTCTACTAAGCACTAGGGAAGGGTACGAGGACCCTATTAATTAAGCGCACACACTTAACCCAAATTCCCGATGTGAGAGCCAACCTATATTACAGGCCCAAGAGCCTTACTAGCAATCCACCTAGGACAACCCAAACTCCCCATGTTGAACATAAATTTATGAAAGTGTATGCGTAAGAACAAAATGAGAATTGAAAATTTAACTTTTTTAGCATTTAGTGAAATTGTCATATCACCTATTGATCGATTTTAAGCAAATTTCTAGTGTTAAAAGGAGGGCGAAGTTATAAGTTTGACGTGGTTGCCATGCTTTGGGAAATTTCATACGACTTGTAGCGTCAATCTAAGAAAAATATGAAAATGAAAATGGGCTCAAACCCCACTTGACCATATGGAACTCCGCCCTCATAACTAATAAACTTTTCAAATCATTTTTTTTTTTGATTCGCAAGTAATATTGTTTATGACATTAAATTATCATTTGATGTGGTATATACTCATAAAATTTCAAAATCAATAGTACATATGCCACATGTAACGATCAATAAGATAAAAGTATAATAATCAATGGTATGTGTGCCCATTATCGAGCTTTTTTAATAATATTTTTGCCATTTAAAAAAAAAGTATAGAACAAGGATATTATCACCATATATAAGATTATTATTTGTATGATGATATGAGATATTGAAAATTTAATCAAGAAAGGTACGAGAGCCTTAAATAATTTTACCTTGGAGTTTTATCAATGCATGGCCCATCTCATGAGCTAGCGTTGCCCCTAGTATTAGTCTGCATGGAAGTAACATTTCACGTCAAAATTGACTGCAACGTGAAAATTGAATCTGTTTCTTGATACTATGAATTTCTCAAAAAAAAAAAAAAATGTTTAGAATTCAAGATGTATGTGTTGTACACACTAGAATAGCGGAAAGGGCATTACTGCGGCATTTGAGCTGTCCATCTCAGCAAACAATGGTCCTGATTTCATCCCAACCAATGTTGATCTGAGTCGACCATTGTCGAGATAAAATTCGCACCATTGAGTGCCGAAATGGACGACTGGAATGCCGCACCACAGGGCTATAAGTTATGAATAGTAATATTATGAATTTCTACATGGATTGTCATATCTTCGTAATAGCATAAGGATTGAGAAATCACTTATCGTGAATGTTCAGAAATATAATGAGTACTTCAAATAATAAGTACAAAATACTTGATACTCATTCGATTAATTCCAAATGTATTACTGAAGTATCACTTTTCTCCCATTTTTAGCATAAAAAGTAGTAATTAAGCTCTCATATTTTTGTAATCAAGATATATTACCCATCACTTACAATGGATACTATAACTAACCTATTACTAATTGATATATCGGCCTACTGTAAGAGCAATAAAAATTGAGGGCCAGCAAAATTAGATGCTATAATATTAGGATCAGATAAAAAGAGTACTTTGGGAATCCAAACAAGAGTAAGATTGCAACCACTTTATTACGCTTTACTTCCTTCTTCTTTGTAACCACTTCAATATCAGCCCCTCTCCTTACACATCTTTCGACCTAGTTTGCTCATAAGTATATAAACATTATTAGACCAATATATGCATATATATACTGAAAAAAATGAAAGACCATTTTGAGTGAGTAATGATATATGATTAAGTGTTTGGGCAGAAAAAGAGTAAACATACAAAACATTATGTGATAAATTATTTCCTAAAATTAGGTCAATATGCTATATATTCATCGTGGAAAGAAACGAGCAGTTCTTACAATTTTTATCGTAGCTTTATCATCAAATAAAGTCAACCCTTGATCGTAAGGATTCTGTACAGACAACATCACAC
>BPLS01030509.1:0-12887 GCA_019656275.1 Rhododendron kiyosumense | reverse complement strand
GAAATTCAAGGAACTTTACCAAAGTCCATCAATCCGGTCTGCAATCATCTTCCCTTGTAGTGGAACGAGACCTGATGTATTCAAGGGCTTGAATATATGACCTGCAAAGCAGGAGTTCAATGAAAGTTGCATTGAAAACTAGTATTTGGGAAAAAACACCAGCAAACCTTCAGAAATCACACCTTTATCTTCATCAGTTTCCTCGTTTTTAATCAAACGGTCAGATTCTGAATCGATGTCGATTGCAAGGTGATCATTTGATCCCTTACGCAGAGTTCGCGGATGCGCGGCGAAAGCAGCCGGAGCAACTGCTTTCTTTGCAATGGGTCCCTGCATAAGCATTAGGATGCAACATATTACGGGTGCAGTTCCAAAAAAAACTGCTAATATAGCATTACAGCCGAAGTTTATACGAGGAAAACATGCAAGAGTCTTACCGCATCTTCAATTTCAGTTATCTCTGACCGAGTAGGCAAAGAAGATGCTTCAAAGATGCTAGTTTCTCGGGCAACCTCAGGAGAAACAGACCTACCTTGTTTAGAATCTTCAATAAATTTAACCTTATTTGACAATTCATCCACAACCTTTTGGCTTCCAAGCAACTTGGCACTGAGTTCCTGGGCTTTGGATTTTGAATTTTCAGATTCTAAAATCACAGCCATAACCAGCTTTTCTAAAACTGGTATGAATCCTCTAACACCAATAGTTTTTGGGTCTTCAACTAAATCATTACCTCCTAACTTCTGAATAATACTTTCCAAAGTGAACTCTAGCTCAAATAATTCATTCTTCATATTCTCATAGTCTTGCTTGTCTAAATTCTGTTGTTCAACTTTCTCCTTCAGATGTTCAATTTCCTGAACCTGTTTCACAAGGGTTGACTGCAATTCTTCCTTCTCATGAGATAAGGAGTTCATGTGATGCAGCATTGGAGTAACAACATCAATTACTCCCTCCGTTCCAATTTGAGAGTCCATTATTCCTTTTTGGGTTGTTCCAAAATGATAGTCCTTTTTTGAAAAATTTTGGTGATTTTCCAAAAGTGTCCCTCACAATTGAATATAAGTGTTATAAGTAAGTAAAATATAGGGGTAATGGTGAAAATAATAGGTAATATAGGTGTAATCATTGCTATCCCCTAAAATATTTGAAATCCCCAAGAGGGACTCTCAATTTGGAACGGAGGGAGTATGTAGAAGAGCTTCTTTGCATGGTCTGAATTATGGAAATCAGTGTCTCCTACTTTGAACTCGGCAAAAGGGACTTCAAGGTCATTTACTTTATCATAGAGGGATTTCACCTGCGATGCTGACATGAAAGCTTCTTCAGCCTCTGAAACAAACACCATAAAAAGAAACGTTAGAGGCTACAATAAACAGTAATGACATATGTTCAGAAAGATTCAAAGAATAAATTACCTTTTTCTTTAGTCGACAAAATGTTGCGTAAGGACGAGATTTCTGCTTCTTTGTCGTTCATCTTATCCCATAATCTTCTACTTGAAACCTAACCTCTTGGTAAGATTTCTGTAATGCTTCTACATCACTCTCCAATTTAGAAATCCTACTCTGGTTCAAGTCCCTTTCTTCTATGACATTTTCCAAACTTATTCTAGTTTCTGTCAAATTGTTCTCGAACTCTTTAATTGCATCAGCTGATTCATTCCTTGTATTCCCAAACTGTTTAATTAGATGTCCAACCTTTCTAGCAGCCAGTGACAAGTTCTTTGCAGTTGTTAGGTATTTGATGTTGTCAAGTGTCGTCTGATGTTCTGCTACTGCATCTCCACTGACTTCTCTCATTTCTGGGACAGAGCTCACTTCCACCGGATTGTTCTCAATTTTGGCCTCCAGTTTGTTAGTTGCATCGGTACAAGCTGACAGTAAAATCGAAATGTCATTTTCCAAAATGACGATCTTACTTTCCTGTGCCTGCCTAACCATTTCAAGGTTATCCACCATTTGCTTCAAAGATATAATTTGGTGATCACCCTTAAGCATTAGTCCATCTCTTGTTGCAAGCAATTTTGTCAAAAGGGCTGCAATAAATTCATCCATGAAAGCAGAACAACCTTCAACATTATCTGCAAGAATCTTGTTTCTAAGATGAAATCCTTCAACCGTTTTGCTGAAATAGGATTCCAAACTATCAACATCTTCTGCATTGGAGTGACCCATGTTCATATCTCCATTTGCAATATTGTCGAGGCGAGCTGCGAACTTTGAGAAATCGGAATCTTCCTACACATATGGAGAGAGAAGCAGTGAAAAAATGAGACTTAAAATGCAAAACTGTAAAATGAAAACTGTACTAATATTATGCCTCCTAGTTCCAGGGGAAAAAAGAAACTGAGGGATATTCTTTCCAGCTTGCAATATCAACGCTCCATAAATAAAGGAGCTATTCTCATTTTGCGTAGCATCACGTTCAGAAGAGTGTGTACTGAGAATCTATATCGCATTACAATGAGAAATGTCCTACGTGGCACATTGAATGGTTTGGATTGAATCACTATTCTAATCTACTAGACAATCCAATGATCAGGATACAACTATGAGGACATTTATGAGCAAGAGAAATTTAAGTGGTAAAGAGATTTGACTAAGAAGGAGATAAGTTTGTAGGTTTTGAGCCATAGTGTTGCTATAACTTAAAACCCATTATTATGAATACGAGGAGAGATTCTTCTACACTCCACTTTCTGTTACAAACTTTAATCTCGAAAAAATTTGTCGCAAAAAGCAGTGCTCAAAAAATAATTGGGAGAGGAAAATTTCAACATAATGACATAGCCCTTAATTGCTGAGCTGCCGGTCAAGATATTTGAATTTTAAAAAATCTGAAAATTTAATAACATAATATTTGATTATATGGTGTTCATGTTGAAACAAAAATCAATTGTAATTTTCAATGGGTTCTCAAGGATTGGTTAAATTTTTTCCTAGAGAGTCTTTTGTTTAAAAACAATAATACTATGAAAAAAAAAGTTATGCAAATATGATTACCACCACTCAACTTGATACAGTCACACAGCAAGAACATCTACAAAATTAAACATAAAAAACCTTTAAAACACAAAAAACGCGTTGAAGTACAAAATATTTAGCATATACAAAATATGATCATCGTAACTATTAGATTTGTATTACTTGGGGTCAAACTTTGCCATAGTGCCTTCAGGCACCGGTAATTGCTAGTTCAACAAGAAAATACTATAACAAAAAACATATGGGAAAAAAGACTTCAAGAGGCAGAAAGCCGGAGATGCATTCCCCACCTTGGTGGTGGTGGTTGAAATGCGGAATTTTGTACACAGCGTTTTGACAAAACAAAGTCAACATTTTGCAGCATTGGTAACATTAATATGAATATTACCTTTTGTTGGTGATATTACAATAATTTACACCAAAGAACAAAATTATAGTGGACAAATTAACAGGCTGAGTCGCGGAAATCTCGCTTTCTTTAAGGAGATTCAGGCCCTCTACGGTAACAAACCGGTGCAGTAGAGAAACTCTGCCTTGTCCCCTCCAGGATATAACAGCCCGATAATTTATCGTATGGTTCGGACCTACTCTGCACAAGTAGGAGAACCCAAAGCTCCACAATAAAATATCCTTACACTTTGCCCAAGATTCTCACTCTCATATTAAATTTACAAGCTATTGTTTAGAAAATAAAGATGGACAAGGATGGAGGATAATATTTAGGAGAAGTTGGCTTATGGCTTTATGGCTAGGACTACCTCTCTTGTATATGTAAAGCCTCCCAAGCAGGCCTTATATATAGGCAACAAAGAATCTAAATCAAATCTTTCATTAATGACCAAATCTCTCTTGGATATTATAAGATATGTTCTAGATTTGGAAGATATGGAATATATGGATAGATATGAATCTAGATTATATCCTTGCATTAATAACTAAATCTTATAGGATAGATATGAATCTAACTCATATCTTATCATTAATAACCAAATCTTATAGGATAGATATGGAAGATATACTCCTTCTAGATTGATCCTTCTAGATATGCTTCTAGAATCCAAACAAACGTTAATATAAGAGCCCTACGCAAATATACACGTGACTTGTAAAACTCTAGAACCATAATATGTACAGAAATTTTAATATTAAAATAACAAATTTCCAACACCTTTGTGACAGCAGGATAACTTTGCAGTGGTTCTGATTGCATTTCGACATAATGATTCTTCATGTCTTCCAGTAGAACATCCATATCTCTGAGGCGCTCCAATTTGAGCCCTGTTGAAGCTCTCGATTGTTGATGACTGTTTGGGTTTGGGGGGTCAGCGGCAGTGGAGCAGGGAGTGATGGTTGTGGTGATCTGTGGTTGGTTCTCTGTTTTTGTTTGTTTTGCAGGTTTTTCAAAAAAAGAATGGCGAATTTGTTGGGTTTGGGTGTCGGGTGGTGGTGCGGCGGCGGCGGCGGTTATGGCAGTGATGTTGGTGGTTGATTGCGAAGGTGGTCGGATCTCCTATGGATGGTGCTTAGGCTGTTGAGTGTTTGTCCGTTTCGAATCTTGGCTGCTATTTTGCTCTCTCCGGCGCGGGAATCTCATTTTTGTTTATGATCATTAACGTTATTCTGTTTGTTTGTTGTTGTCTGTGGTTCGCTTGGTGGTGGTTTGCCTGAGCTTGGTTTCTCCGTTCACTCGTTTTCGTAGGCCGGAGCCCTCTGCTGGCCACTACATCTTGGAGTCGCCGGCGTGGCTTAACGGCGAGGTGTGGCTTTGGTGTTTTGTACGGCGACGGTGGGTTTTGGAGATTCTTGGGTTAGGGTTTGGTTCGGGCAAGCCGGCCTATGGTTTGGGCCGGATTAGGAGATGGGCTTATTGTTTATCTGGGTTGTAGTTTGGGCTCCTGCAATTTGTTTATTTGATTGTAACTACATAAACCTCAGGAGTTGGGGCTTTATCCCTTGCGATGTACTATTTTCAACTTTTGGTTGGATTCCCCTATCCCTGTTTTAATAAATTTTTCGCCGTTTAAAAAAAACAGGTTATCAAAAGCAACTGAAGACTGTTAAGGTGACTGGAAAGCTCCAGAGACCTACTATCCAAGCTGCCAGTGGTTCCAGCTAACTCTTCCATACATGCATTTAACTTGGTATTAAGTGCCACCATCTCTTCTCCAGCCTTTTCCTTTTCACCAACCAGTTCGGAAACGTTATTCTCTGCCTTCAACAAAGCATCTTCCAGCAACTTTATTGTTGAGTATGAATCTGTAAGCTTGATAGATTGGGAATCAGCTTCTTCTTTCAGCTTCTTCATTTCATTTTCCAAATTAGTTCTACCAACTTGCACATTATTATTCTCCTCAGAAAGCAAAGCAACGTTTGTCTCCACCTGTGATAGTGCATCTTCAAGTGATTTTATTGTTCCATAGGCCTCTGTGAGTTTTCCAGTATGGATCAAAACTTCCTCCTTCACTTTTTTTAGCTCCGTTTCTGCTGAAGCTCTACTATGGTGAGCTTCTTCTTTCTCATTCATGAGTTCAGATATCTTATCCTCGGCTTCTGATAAAGCATCTTCAAGCGACTTTCTTGTTGAACACATTTTAAACCAACGGTTCCTCTATAATCAGCCCATCGGGTTGACAATATGGAATACCAATGTCTATTATTTTATAATATAAATCCACATGTCACATTCTTATTCATTTACCAAACTTTTGTTGGCCTGTTCGTTTACCACATTTACTTTGTTTTAATTTTGTTTTTCAATCATTCTCTTATATCTTTCTTCAATTATTACCCTTTTTTTCTAATTATTACTCCCTCCGTCCCAAATTGATTGTCCGGTCCGCAAAACGGAGTGTTAAAAATAATACAATTTTTGCAAGAAAAAATCAAAAGTTTTTCAACAACTTACTAGATATCAATGAGAATTTTTAATTTGTGAAAAAAGTTTGAATTTTTTCTTGAAAAAATTGCATTATTTTTAATACTCCGTTTTGCGGACGGGACAATCAATTTGGGACGGAGGGAGTATTTCATTTCTCTCTCTATCTCTCTTCAATCATTACCCATCTTTCCAATCATTACCTATATTTCTCTCTCCACCCACTACCAAAATTAAAAGGGCAAATTTCACTCAGACCCCCTGAGGTATATGATAATGACAGAAAGTACCCCTCAGTTTTCAAAAATGACAGAAACCTCCCTTACTTTACAGTTTGGGTTTCATTCCGTTAGTTTCCATTAGTTCCGTTAGTTAAATGTACGAAAAATGTACGGAAATGTACGGAAAATGAAATTTTCAATTTTATTTAGTTCTACACCTATCTTAGGGCTCTCATCAAAAGTCCTAGAGTTAAAAATTAATTATGATCATTTAGGATAAAATAGTTAAAAAAATAAAATCTTCGCACCGATTCAAACGGATTAAAAATTGGAGCACTTAAGTATCTGCTCTTCATTTGGTTCTATGGTTTTCTTAAAGTTCTCATTGAAAATCCTAAAGCGAAAAATTAATTATGACCCTTTAGGATAAAATAATCAGAAAAATACGATTTTCGCACAAATTCAAACGGATTGAAAATTTGAGCACTTAAGTATCTCCTCTTCGTTTAGTTTTACGGCTATCTTAGGGCTCTCATTGAAAATCTTAAAACCAAAAATTAATTATTGCACTTTAAGATAAAATAAAATAAAAATAAGATCTTTGGGCCGATTCAAATAGATTGAAAATTGGAGCACTTAAATATTTGCCCTTCATTGAAAGCTTTAAAATCAAGTGAAAAGCAAAATTTTTAAATGCTCCAAATTTTAATCCGTTTGAATCGGTGCGGAGATTTTATTTTTTTAACTATTTTATCCTAAATGATCATAATTAATTTTTAACTCTAGGACTTTTAATGAGAGCCCTAAGATAGGTGTAGAACTAAATAAAATTGAAGATTTCATTTTCCGTACATTTTCCGTCCATTTAACTAACGGAAACTAACGGAATGAAACCCAAACTGTAAAGTAAGGGAGGTTTCTGTCATTTTTGAAAACTGAGGGGTACTTTCTGTCATTGTCATATACCTCAGGGGGTCTGAGTGAAATTTGCCCAAATTAAAATACCCAAAGTTACCAAACGAACAAAGCCTGTGTTTTTTACATGTTAGATGTACTTTCTATTTTTCCTAAATGCCTACTTTGCCCTTAGTTGTTCACCTCTATTTTTTGCTGTTTGAAAGTTCACGGCTACTTTTTTTTTTTTTTAATATTCACGGCTACTTTTTGCCCCTTTTTTTAATAACTCAGCTAGCCTAATCTTACTGTCCCAAAAAAATTGATAACACTTGTAAGGGTTCAAATTTGAAACCTTTGGAGGAAACAAACCCTAAGTCTCAGACTTTACCCATACAAAAATCTCATGATTCCAACATCAGCAACAAGGCACATACAAATATAAAAAGCAAAATATAATCGAATTTAACTTACAATTGGGTATAAAAATAACCATCAATATGCATAAATAGTTTACCTTAATTCCTTTACAAAATCACTTCTCAACTACCGATATTATTACTATTTGTGCAAAACTTTGCAACTTAATTGAGTTGTGATCTTTCAAAGCAAAATAAAGTTAATCCCCAACTTGCCATGTTCCTGCCATCATTTTGTGCAGAAGTCTTTCAAATTGAACTTAGATCCTTCAAAAACAAAATATAGGGGTGTTTCAAGAAGTAAAAAATTTGTAGTAGATTTTTATTTGTGGTTGAGAAGTTGGTAGGTTTTTTCGGTAGTGAATAAATTGTTGATCGGTTTACGAGTAGAGTTATTGTAGCAAAAAAAAAATTGACAATTTTTTTGTTCGTAAAAATGAGATGATAAAATGCTACAACTTTTTTGTTAGTGAAAACGAGATGGTAAAATGCTGAAACTTTTTTGTTAGTGAAAATGAAATGGTAAACTGCGTTAAATTTATAGCATTTTTTATTAGTGGAAACACCCCCTAATTAGGGCTACAAATGAGTCGAGCCGAGTTTTACCGTGCTCAAGCTTATTTATTAAGTTTTTAACGAACCCAAGTTCGAGCTCAGTGAAAACTTAACGAGTCAAGCTCGAGCCGAGCGGGCCTTGGCTTGATTCGAGCTCGAGCTTGTTCACGAGTCTCAACGGACCAACGAAAAATGTATATATATCCTCGCAAAGGCCCAATACAACCAAAAATATTTTGATTGTGAAGATATATATCTTTCATTTTCCTATGGAGTGGGGGTGTACTAGTGTGTGTGCGCTCTCTCCTCCCTTGGTTGACAACTGGAAAGTGAAAACAAAGAGAACAAATTATGAAATAACAATAAAAACCATAAATTTAAGTATATATACCCCGGTTTGTAAGCTGACTCGAGTCGAGCTTATCCTAGCTCGAGTTCAGCTCGTTTACAAAATGAGCTGAAAAATCGCCTTGAGCTCGTTCGTTTAATTTTCGAGCTAAGTTTAAACGAGCCACTAACTAGTCGAGCTGCGAGCGGCTTGATTCGTTTACAACTCTAGTGCCTACCCCTAATATATATCCCAGCAACTTCCTAGGAAAATGACTCAAGGGAGGGTTGTTTCTATCATTTGAAAAGAAGACCATTTAATTGCCATTTACCTGCCAAAATGCTCTCAGAAACGTACAAAAGTAAAGAGGTAATAAAAGGTGTAAGGATGAAAAGAGAATGCCCTATGGTGTCTCATCTTCTCTTCGCTGACGACTCCATCATCTTCCTGGAAGCCGAGGCTATTTTTTGCTCAAATTTCAAGTACATGGCTGCCTGCTTTAGTGAAGCTTCAGGTTTAACCACCAATGTCCATAAATCCAATCTCTATTTTTCAGCCAACACCAGTGTGCAAGTGAAGAAGGATATTAAAGAGATCCTAGGTATGGAGGAAATGGATCCCAAATCCAAATATCTAGGGCTGCCTTCTGATTGGGGGAGATCAAAAAAGGAAGCAATGGGCTATATTAGCGACAGGGTTGATGGAAAAATTCAAGGATGGGGAGGCAAGAATCTTAACCAGGCAAGCAAAGAGGTCCTTATCAAATCGGTGATTCAGAATATGCCTATTTACCCTTTCATGTGTTTTAAAGTACCACTCTCTCTCTGCTCTCGTCTTAACTCAACTGTTAGTAAATTCTGGTGGAAAAACTCTGAAGCTCAAGCTGGTATTCATTGGGGGGGCTTGGAGTAAGTTGGTTGCTCCAAAAGGAGAAGGGGGTTTAGGTTTTAAGGAATTCGGTGCTTTTAATAATGCCCTCCTTGCTCGTCAATTTTGGAGAATTAATGAGAACCCGAATGCACTTTGGGCAAGAATTTTAAAGGGAAAATACTTTCCAAATACTTCCTGCTGGGAGGCAAAGAAGGGCCATTCTCCCTCTTGGGCCTGGTGTAGTATGCTGGAAGGAAGAAAGGTCCTAGAGGAGGGGGTGAAATGGAGTATTGGAAATGGAGAATCTGTCCAGTTTTGGAACGACAATTGGGTTCACACTAGCCCACACAATCGAGTCACTAGTACCCCTCCCCCTGATTGTGCATGGTCCAAAGTAGCAGATTTCATTAAAGGGGATTCCCAATCTTGGGATGTGGAGCGACTTTCCACTTGTGTTTCGGACGAAGATATGAGAGCCATTCTTGCAATTCCCATTAGTTTGGCAAAAAGAGGGGATAAGCGTATTTGGTGTTTCACAAAATCAGGGCAATACAATGTCAAATCAGGCTATCATCAGATTTCAAAGAAAATCTCCCCTTTAAATTCAAGCCTGGCCTCTACTTCCCATTCTCCTCCTAAATCTTTATGGACTAAACTTTGGTCTGTCCCTACCATGCCCAAAGTGTGTCATTTTATGTGGAAAGTGGTCAAGAATTGGGTTGCGTGCAAAGCTAATTTGTTCAGAAGGAAATGTTCCCCCTCCCCAACCTGTCCCCTTTGTAATATTGCCCCCGAAACTATTGAGCACTCTCTGTTTCATTGTCCTTGGACTAGAGCCGTTTGGTTTGGATGTGGAAAATCCTTTTGGACTACTAGTTTGGACATCTCTTCAGCTGCTAGATGGATGGAGGACCTTCTATGTGGACATATAGCAAAGGAAACTACAATGGAGAATATGGCAGCTATTTTTCAGGTGTGTTGGGCTATTTGGAAAGCTCGAAATGCCTATGTTTTCACCGGAAAGGCCCCACTCCCTGGAGATACTATTGAAGCTGCTTCGGTAGGCTTTAGGGATTACCTCCACGCACTCTCTCAAATTCCTAAACCCAATCCCCTCCATCGCCCCACGATCAGAAGGTGGATTCCTCCACTCCCCTCTCTTCTCAAATTCAATTCGGACAGAGCTTTTAAATCCACTAGCAGCGCTGCTGCCTTTGGCGTGATCGCCAGGGATTGTTGTGGATCAGCTCAATTTTGGCGTACGGGAAAGGTCATGGCTGCTTCGGCTCTTGTTATAGAAGCTTGGGCACTTAGAATTGCGTGTGGAATTGCCAAGGATATGGGTCTATTTGAAGCCATTTTTGAATCAGACTGCTTGGAACTGATCAATTGTTTTACTGCCCCTGCTGCTGCTCATCCCTGGGAAATCTGGACTATAGTTGAAGACATTGCTGACTGGGCTAGCAACAGAAACTGGTCCTTCCTCTGGTGTCCCCGAGAAAAGAACAAGGTGGCGCATTGGCTAGCAACCAACTGTCTCAATAGAAAAGTTTTCTTTTCCTCAGGTTGTATTCCGCCTGATTTGCATTCTCTTTTGAACTCTGATGTACTCAGTTGATTCTGTTTTATATGATTATGATCTTTTCAAAAAGGACCCACTTTTAGTCAGCCCTATACTGTAGATTTCTCCTTTAACCAATCTCTACACACATCACCACCGCATATTCTAATCAACCAAGCATGTTTTTTAAGCTTTTTGTATTTCGCGGTTTGCACTTTTTATTTTTGAATTATGCACTTTTTATTTTTGAATTATGGTTAGAATGTATTATGAATTTGAAGAGCCTTTGAAAAATGTCTGCAGAATACATTTTGCAACGCAAATAGTGCGTGAAAGTATAATCACCAAAATTCATTATGAGTTAATTTTTTTTATCACGTTTTGTTTATTTAATTATTATATTATTATGTGTGGAAAAAAATCATTTTACATAGTTTCTTTTTAGATATTGATTCTTCCACTTCATAAAAATATTTGCGTCTCATGTTTGAAAAATTTTGCCATTTATGAAGATTAAAAAAAAAAAACATAGAGGCCGAACAATAATACAAAACATTAGGCAAATCAATTAACCCTGACTTCATAATCATACCATTCAACTCAGTAAAAAAAAAAAGGAAACAGAGAAAAGGAAAACATTTACTCCATTAATCTTATCTAATACTCTCTCAGTCCCAAATTGATTGTCCCATCCGCAAAACGGTGTATTAAAAATAATGCAATTTTTTCAAGAAAAAATTCAAACTTTTTTCACAAATTAAAAATTCTCATTGATATCTAGTAAGTTGTTGAAAAACTTTTGAATTTTTCTTGCAAAAATTGTATTATTTTTAACACTCCGTTTTGCGGACCGGACAATCAATTTGGGACGGAGGGAGTACCATTTTTCAATGGCATTGTCATTGCTTATTCTTCTTCTGCAGCTTCTCTTGGCCTCTCTTTCGCATCCCGGAAAAATACCAAAGTAGAGACCAATTCACTACTGCATCCTGGAAAGCTCGCATTAGGCACCATTGCAATGAGTGTGTCCAATATGGCATGGAAATTTGATCGTAACCAATTGCCCGTAAGCTTGCTTTGCTGTACGTCTCTGGCGATGGAATGGAGAGGGAAGATCTCCTGATGGATGTCATTTTCGTTGCCACGAACAAAGGTATCTGGGGAGAGGCACACAAGATGAAAATGAACTATTTAGTGACATTCAGGTAGAAGATATTAGTGAACTTAGAAGAAGATCGATAGAAGAACAGCAAACCTGGCATTGTATGTCAATTCCATGTCGCTTGTACTCCAAACTGATGCTTCTTGACAGCATTGCAATGAATCTGCAATATAGTCATACAACTTTTATTTCGCGCTAGTTACCCAAAAAAAAAAACCTTTTGTTTCGCGCAGTAGCGCCCCAAGGCTCAAACTTCGTTAGCCCTCGCGCCTAATATATTACAGTAAGGCCTTTTTTTTCGTTCTACCATTTGACGATTGGGGCCTTTGATAGCAAGGACTTTCGTGGGTATATTAATACGGATGGCCTCGAGATCGTTGTTTATTGTCTCTCTCCTGCACTCCAATCACAAGATACGGTAACGAATCTCAATCTCATAACGCATGAATCTCGACGTATAATGAAGTGCCTGGGTGTGCATTAGAACAAAAAAATGATTTTGCGAAATAGGATCCGGTGTTGTGCGCAGACCAAAATCCCTGAAATAGGAATATGTAGGATGCAAAACTTTTGGATATTGTGGGGCTGCCTCGGGTGGAGGCCACGGGCCCTCAAGTCTAGTTCAACAAATACATACATAGTACAATCAACTGAAGTTGTTCGACTTCCTTTCATAATTGACTGTCCAATCTGATGTAATTCTTGTCGAATATTAGAACCAATTGAAAATAGATCTTGTTCTTTCCAAGAATTCCTTCACATTCGATCTTGTGATAACAAGTTTGCAGATTACATCTCGGTGAGATTTACAGGTTAATAACGATATCGAAACCATCCAAAGTCAAGAAAACAAACACGATTAACACGTATGGGTGAATAATTCTAATTGATCAAGCCAAAGAAGAGCAACTTACGCTTTGGTGGCGGCGTAAATGGTGAAAAGAGGGAAGGAAGAGACTGCAACAGAGGAACCAGAGCCAATATTCACGATTGCACCTTTTTTCCTCTTCAACAT
>BPLS01030506.1:0-16097 GCA_019656275.1 Rhododendron kiyosumense | reverse complement strand
TTCGAACCAGAAAAGATGATTGAACACAAACAGACCTGAATTTAATCAAAGGTAAGTTTGTATGCAAACACTCTTAAGATTCTTCTAAGAATAATACAGTTAAATAAGCACACTGAATTTAATCAAAAGTGGACTTACAAACGACTATTCTTTGGTAAGAAAAGAACTTACAAGAAAATAAGAAAACTTGAATTTAATCGAAAGCAATCTTACATGCAAATAAGCCTTCAACTTACAAAAAGATCCTACTTTAAACTAAACTAATCTAAGATAGATCTCTGAGCAATTATTTTGTATGAGTTGT
Source organism: Rhododendron kiyosumense (assembly GCA_019656275.1). NCBI lineage: Eukaryota > Viridiplantae > Streptophyta > Magnoliopsida > Ericales > Ericaceae > Rhododendron > Rhododendron kiyosumense. The sequence continues at coordinate 15,793 of BPLS01030506.1, read as the reverse complement.
CAGATGATATGAATTTTTTGTGGGGGCTTCTCTCTTCGCTTTACTTCTTTATTTATAGACACTGGCCCTGCCTTCGATCCCCACGTCTTCGATTGATGTCCACGTTGGCCACATAAAACGGTTGAAAGGGCTCTCGAACGGTTACCTTGATATTTCCAGAATTCCTTCTTCCCCTGCTTGCTTCGATCATGGTGTTCATGGCCACTTCCTGGATCGTGATCCCTATTTTCAAGCAACGTGAATTAAGGCAACACGTCTGGCTTCCCAAATGATTCCCTGCAATCGCATCTGATTTCAGTTATAAAACAGGGCAGTGAGGACGCCGTTAGATGATCGTAAGGTTTTAATCAACGGTTAAATCCAATAACTTCCTAAACCACCGTTTAATTATTACTCAAACGACACCGATTAATTCTAAAACGACACCGTTTGTCTTGAAAACAGTGCCTCCCTTAACTCTCGCAATCCTCTGTAATTGGTACTCGACTGGGATAGGCTTCACATAGCTACCGTACCATTCGGGGCCACGTGGAATTTTTTCATTGGGCGGCACTTTTTAGGATGTAAACACACCCCCCGCATTAACATTTATTTATGCTAAATAAATGTTAATGGTACACGTTCTCTGCCCATGTCACTTCAAATTCGGATGCACGAAGCATGACAGGATTTCATTCCCATGCACGTCTATTGAGCTTCCCAAAGATAGCTACAATAATTTTCCTATAAATGGCAGTTAATGATAGGGTTTAACGAATCACATTACCCCTCATAAACTCCTTCGAATTTGAGTCTTCTTTGCTAAGAAGTCTCACGTTTATGGACTCCCTTCCAGAAATCAATCTCATACTAGATAACCTTGATCATCAATCTTACTCTCCCCAAATGTCTCCTCCAAATTCCCCTCGAATGTTGACAGGAAAGATTATCTATGATCGAACATTCCACACCCCCAACCCATCTTCCACAGGTTGGGATTCCTCTCTGACCCGTTCGAATTCGTGTGATGAGTCCAACTGGGGCTCATGGGGAGAAAACCCCACCAATACCGATATTGGCACCATACTGGTCAAGTTTGACCAACCTGACCCCACACCTAACAGATTCCATCACTTTCGAACCCTTTTCGCGAGTCAATTCCTGCCTCTGAGCGGCAACGACACCGTTCACATGGGCATGCTCGAATCAATCTATTCATCCCTCAAGTTTTCTCCTTTCCTAAAACAGGAGGAAAACTACCTTGGGCCTGCCCCCTATTGCGACTTTAAACGCATGGCCCAAGCCCAAAAAACCCTCTGGCTCACAGAGGTGCAAACCCCACACTTCCCAGCTGACTTCGAAGAGACCAATAAGTTGGTTCCCCTTCCTGAAGAGCCTGATTGGTTCAACGAAGTGAATAACCTTGCCATCAACACCTTTCATTTCCAATGGCAATATGGTTATTCCATCTACCCTGCTGACAAGAGCAAAGCCCTGCAGCTCCTTGCAGCCTTCTCCTTCCTGGATATCCATATCCTGGAAGAACAAGTCCCACTTACTAATTTCAAATGGGCTTGTGAAACACTGGTGCTATGCTCCATCCCCTCCGCGGTTTCTTATCAAATCCACTGTTTCCTGGATTTTTTACCAGTGATCAGGTCATGGCTCGAAGCCAATACTGCTGCGTATTGCTTCGATCAAATCCTTCAAGACTATGCCATTGCCAAAGAAAGGATTGAGAAGTTGCACGACCAGATTGAGAACTTCACCGCTGAGTCCTTCGAAGTGGCGCCTGGTCATGCAGACAAAAAGCTTCGAAGGCGCTTCAAAAGACGACAAGTGAAGCGTCCAACAAAAGAGGCTAAGCTTCGAAGGAAGGCCAAAGCACTGGTGCTCCGCTTTAGGCCTCTGCTGGAGAAGAAATTGGAGTCAGACTCCAAAGAAGATATGAGGAAAATGGAGTTGAAATTCCTCCAATTTACATGGAACAAGTTCCACAGTCTTGTTACTTGGTCCTTTCCTCATTACTTCGAGAATAAAAAAGCAACTTCTCAGCACCCAGGCCCTTCGAAGGCCTAACTTGTATTCCCTACTTTATAGGAACTAGGATTTCCCTTGTTTTGCTTCCTTTTTTTTTGTAAATACGCAAATTTCAATTTTGTAATCCAATAGTTTAGTCCAATGAAATTTCCCCTCCTTTTACCAATACGCTGGATTTGGGCTTGTTGTTAAAATAACAATTCTAACAATAACAACTCTTTTAAAGAGCAAAAACCAATCCCAGCGGACCCCAGGGTACGGGCCCACTATAGGCCTGGCCCACTTGCGGGAGTATAAAAGCGGAATTAATTCAAAACCACCCCTTACACTTCTACGCACTCAAGCTTTCTCAAACTCGAAATCTCTCAAGAACAGAACCCTCTTTCTCCCCAACAACGCTAAAAACCAAACTAAATCAATGGCTTCTTCCAGCAATCCAGCAGTCCTAGACCATCCTACTCCCTCTTTGGCACTGAGGCGGTTTGTGTCAGGAAAAACACCGAGACCAACTGAAGAGCCCTACCTCGATGCCAGGGTCTTCATTCCAAACCCTAGCGAAGAAGGTACTTATATCTTGGGCCCTCAACTCATAGGGGAAATCCCTGCTAACCTTTCCCTCTACTATCCTCGACTGGGGGATGCCGATATTCGGGCCTGTTCGAGCCTCGATTGGCAAAATTTCCCAAAGAAATCATTCCCCTGCTGGCCCACATTGGACAAGGATTGGAAGATATGGACCACCCGCATGTTGGCTGCGAAGTCAGACGATTTAGAGAAGATGGGTTTGAGAAGAATTATTACCCTCCTTCGAAGGGGGGTCCCACAAAATCCTTCTCTGATTCAGGCCGCTTTGGCCTTTTGGGACCCATCCTTCAACTTCTTTCGCTTTAAGTGTGGCATGATGGCACCCACAGTTCTGGATGTCACCCAAATGCTGGGGCTCATTCCATATGGCCCCCAATTTGACCCTACCCAGGAGTATCATCCTCCCGAGGGCTTTACTCGTTTGACCGCCACCAACGGGGCTTTTTCCCATTTCTGCATCAGGGAAAAGAAATTGGTAGGGGAAGTAACCGAGACAGAGTTTTTTGCCTACATCCTCTACACACTCGGCAAGCACATCTTCTGCCACTCTGGAAAAAGAGTGATGAATGAATTCGTCCCATTGGCAATGGCACTTGCTAGAGGAGAAGAGTTCGACTTCGCCTCCTACTTCCTGGGCCACGTCTACAAAGCTGGGTATGACTTCTATCAGAAGGGTTTGAACCACTCACAGGGAGGGCCCCAATGGTTTATTCAACTATGGCTTCATGCCTACTTCCCTGAGTTGGGTCCCTTCAAAGCACCCAAATCCCTTACTGGCCTTGTCGAAGCGCCCAATGTTCATGGTGACAACTACGTTCACCCAGAGGATAGCACAACACAGACTTTGGTGTACTACCTCTGCTTCTTTGTTGGTCTTGCCTCAGATAGGGAGTGGCCCAACCCCTACCCTACTCTTGTTGGGCCAGTATGGCTATTCGACATCCTGACTGATAGACAGGGAAAATCTTCTCGAGCTCTCCAAGCATGGAGCAACATTCTGACGAGCAGAGAGATCTTCATTTCCTCGTCGAACACCCTCAAGTCCATAGCACATGCAGAGGTATACTGCCCTGCACAATTTGCTAGACAACTGGACTTTGTTCAGGGCATACCTACCCCTTACTGTGGCTCTGCCAATATTTGTATGTCTGAACGATCACCTATCCTGGCTGACCATTTTCTGACGGGTTTTGCCCAAGCCAGAAATGCATTGAGGAGAACAATTACTCAGGAGCTCAGGGAACCTGAGGTACGCACCACCCCTGCATTTGACACCTGGTGGCACTCCAATTGCTCCTTCCTCTCAGGGATTAAACCCTTCAAAAAGTTTCTAACCCACATTGGGTTTGAAAAGTCTGAGTTTGGTCACGGAGGAAAAAATGACTCGTCCTCTTTCTCCTCTGACAACGAATTTGGCTTGGTTGGAGGCATCGAAGACATTGTTGGAGGCGAAGTTGAACAAAGACTGACTCCAGTCGAAGCCTCCCCAATTGCAATGGTCGTTCCCCCTTCTCCATCAAGAAGGCAATCCACGAGGATAACACAAAAAAGAGGTAACTGTCCCTAAACATCCCTTCTCTTTTGCTGAAACCAAACCTAACTACTTTCCACCCTGCAGGTGCCACCTCTTCTCCAGAAAATGCTTCGAAGAAGAGGAAAATTACTTCTCCGCCCAAAGAAGTAATTCCCACCAAGCACTATCTCGAGCCCTCAGCTGAACCTCCAGGTTGGTTTCCTTTCCTCTAATTAACCTCTAAAAACTCCCATATTATTTGTCCGAGTCACCTCCTTATCCCCTTCCTTTCAGCTTCGAAGAGGACAAGGACTACTAGGAAGCGTGGCCCTCAGGTTTCTTCCAGTGATGAAGAAACAGAGAGTGATACAGAGATACTGGCCTCCAGGGGTAAATTCCTTTCTCATTTATGATTCAGTATTCCCGTAGGAATAAGAGGACTTTGCTGTAATTCTGACTCTTGAGTTCGAACCAGGTGGAACAAGGCAAGTGAAGGAGACCCTCCTCTATGCGAGGAAAACAACTCCTCCCAAGAGACCTGCTTCTCCAAAAAGACCTTCCTCCCCAGAAGAGGTAAGCCAATTTACACTGCACATATTCTCATGTGTCTCTTGTGCTCGTGATTCACCGTTAACTTCCTTGTAGGCTCAAGTTGAATCCCCTGTTGAGGCTTTGGACCTAGCTCTTGTCCCCTGCCCTCAGCAAGAAGTGATAGAGCCCTCAATCCAAAAGTCAGAAGTTGCCTCCCATAAGGTATCTTCTGAATACTCACCTTTCGAACTGTGAAAGGATTCATTCCAACTCACCTTTGATTTTGCAGGCATCCTCTGTTCAAACTCTTTCTGCACAGGAAGATTTTGGTGAAAAGGTCATTGACATGCATACTTTGCTGTCATTCCTTACCGAGCCAACCTTTGCACAGGTACTGACCAGTTTGGCTCCTTCGAAGGCTTTGGGGCCACTCCCTATCCTCCAGAGAGACTTCCCCTTCTCTCCCTTATCGGTTTCAGGGGAGGGACCTCTAAGGATGGACCCTACTTTGGCTTCGAAGAGCCATACTCTTAGAAGTGCTGAGGATCAAGGCTCTGGTTCAACCTCTTCCTCTGATCAGGTACTCTTGACAATCAGTAATACCTTTCATTTCCCTTTTTTTTTTTTACTTAACTTTAACTTATAAACCTTATGCAGGTAATAGGTATGGCTCTTCCTCCTAAAGACCATCCCACATCTTCCTCTTCTCCAATTGACTTGCCCTTAGTGGTTTTTGACATATCCTTCTTTAAAAGTCAATTGGAAGAATTTTGCAATAAAATAGCTACTCCCACTCCTCTTATCTCTTCGAACCCTTTGGAAAGCCTTCAGCAACTCTTGAGCCCCTCCACACCTCTTCTCTTACCTTCTTTTAGTCTTAAACATGTTCTTTCGAAGGAAGAAGTCCTGACATTAAAGAGTCTTCTGAGGACCCTAAATCAGCTAGGACTTCCCACTTTGATTGAACATAGTTTAACCTATCACTTCGAGGTGTGCCATCAAGCTTTACTTCTCTCCCAAGGCCTTCCCATGTCAATCAATTCCACTCTCCAAGAGCAACTCAAGCAGTTCAGTGAATTGATTGCTCACAATCATTTCTTGTCCGAGAGCATTGGATTGACCTTCGAAAAGGCCAACAAGTTAGAAGCCAAAGCACTCGAGACCGCCTCTCGTCTATCTTTATATCAGGCTCGAAGAGATAAGCTTTCAGAGCTTGACAAGAAAATGCAACGGTTACAAGAAGAGATGGAGAAAGTCAGGGAAGAGAGAGCTGAAGTTTCAAGGGGCTTCCCAGAACTTGAGAGTGAAGCACTAAGGGATGAGTCAATTCTCCCACGACTTATTCCTTCCCTTCGAGAGGAACAGAGGAGAAGAGCAGCTCATACGTCCCTTTTGGATACTAACTTTAGTTCTCTTCGAGGACTACTAACTACCATTTGTAATGTAACTAGTCCTTTTCTGTAATCTTAAACAGTTTGTACTTTATTCTTTCATTAGTTATTCGATTCTCTTGAGCAAGTACACCCGTCATTAAACCAAACACTGTTTTCCACTTTCCATAACTCAGAAAGATTACTGTGCCAACGCTCCACCTACCGTATCTTAAAGAGCCATAAATGAATATTCTCAAACTTACTAGTATAAATAAAGGTCTTGGGAAAAAGAAAACTCACAAACGTCTTCTTCCCTCGCTTTCCAAACCACGTTTCTCAGTTAGGGCTCCAAAGAAACCCATCATGAAGCCTCCTCCCCTGTTCTCAAAGAAAAGCTTCCAATCATAGCCACATCACTTCCCATGAAATTTACCCTAAATCCTAAGGCCTCTGGGTATAGCCACATCAATTCCCATGATGTGCCTATATCCAGCGGTTGCTTCGAAGACCAAAGAATCTAACCAATAATGGTCTTCGAAGCCCACCTACCTACCTATGGAGCTATGAGCCCCCTACTATGGAGCTACGAGCTCTATATCCCTACCAATAACTGGTAAGGAACTTGGACCAAGTCTCAATGAAGCTTGGTCCTAGTCTTTGTATCTCAGTTGGATTATCCCTAGAGACTCAGCTTTGATCCCTAGGGACCCAGTTTCGAGATACTAATAGACCCTAGATAGGTTTCTCAATGTAATCCTTTATGCAAATGTAATGGATCCTTAGATAGGTTTCTCAATGTAATCCACTTGTAACCTTCCGAGTTGATGAAATGAAAACTGCTTATTCGTATTTATGCTTTCAACATTGGCTTTGACCAATGAACTGGTAGTTTAGCCTTTCGTTACTGTTTTCATTCTGCTTTTGATGCTAAATACTAACGTGGACGTAACAAGCATGAAGAAAATCACAAAAACAAAAATTTTCCTCACAAGCACTTTTGTATTATTTTATCCTGACTGGGCTTCTCCTTCGAAGCCCTCGAATAAATAATAAACAAATGTTGACAACGCTGAAACACGCTAGCTCTTCGAAAACCAACCACACGCGGTCTAAATTAATTTATCCAACTCATTTATTTCCCGAGGCATTCCAGCCGTCTCCTTGTGAGTTGCAACCTATTAATTATCAAACAGCATGCCGTCCAAACGCTCTCAGACCCTTCGTCTTCTGAGCCTTACGTATTTCCACTCATCAATGCCCATAATCACTGAAGTGAACTCCCTGTACTCGTTCAAGTATAAATAAACCCATGCGTTAATAGGACGGAGTATTCTCCCTTTCACTCTCTCTTACTCTACATATCCAATCATGGATATTGATCAACCCACACTTTCCGTCGACCTTGCAACCGAAATAGCGAAGCTAGTTGACATGATTACAGAGCTCAAAAAAGAGGTCCAAACAGAGTTCCAGGCTCTTCGAAGCGAAGTCGAACAGCTTCTAAACCAGCTGGTGTGCGTGGAGACGGCTTCACGTCTCTGCTTGGCTAGGACCTGGGATGATCTCTCATCCGTCCTTTCGGCTCACGAAGCAAAAAGTCCCCCGGAGGGAAAATCTTCTTAAAGATTCTCCTTTGGGACTGTGAGGATCAACTATGATCTTCATTTTTGCTTTTTTTTAGGCCGGAGGGGGTTTTTTTTTGTTCAGATCCACTTGGATCTGTTTGCGTTTATTTTGCTCAGACCCACTTGGGTCTGTTTCAACCCATTTGGGTTTTCTTTTGTTTAGTTGCTCCATATATATAATGAAAATTTGGTTGGCAATGCTTGACTCTTTCATAGCTTCGAATGCTAATATGACACATTGGCTGAAATGTAATCATATAAGAACTTCAAAGAAAAGAACTCCTGAATGTCAAAACCAATTGAAATCATACCGCTATACAACCAATGCTTCGAATTCGGGATTCGCTTTGGTTTTAGCTTAAAAATAACTAAATCCCATCGAAAACCTCAGAAACCTTCTTTCGAAAGCTTATCTTTTATGAAAGGATTCCCATATAGATGGAATATAGGCTTTGAGATGCCTTCCATTGATTTTCCTTCGATGAACATAACCATCCAGATTTCTCAAATGATAGGCTCCTCCTCTCAACACTCTATGGATTTGAAAAGGCCCTTTCCATGTTGGCGCCCATTTTCCTAATCCATCCCTTTTTACCCTCCTATCCCTGATAGGAAGGATAACCTTCCATACAAGGTCTCCTTCATCAAAGCTTCGAAGGGCGACTCTCTTATTATAACTCCTTGCTACTCTTGCCTTTTGCAACATGATTTGATTTAAAGCCTTTATTCTGGCTTCATCAATGTCTTCTAACTCCATGTACATGGCTTGATGATAAGACCCTGTATCCAAATTATTTTGACATGCTACTCTTTGAGATCTTACAGTAATCTCCATAGGCAACACAGCATCATGTCCATAAGTTAAGGCAAATGGAGTAGTGCCCGTGCTAGTCCTCTTTGTATTTCTATATGCCCACAAAGTGTCAAGTAACAACTCATGCCAAACCTCTGGGTTCTGATCCACCATTCTTTGAATCCCCCTCTTAATAATTTTGTTGGTTGATTCTGCTTGACCATTTGACTGAGCATAATAAGTGCTGGTATATATTAATGAAATTCCATGGTTACTAGCAAAATTCTTTACCAGCTTCCCTTCGAATATGGAACCATTATCCACTGTTATCGTTTGAGGGCTTCCAAACCTGTATATGATTCCTTTTATGAAATCAATAACATGGGTTTGCTTTACCTCCTGATAAACTTGTGCTTCCACCCATTTTGTGAAATAATCAGTAGCCACTAAGATAAACTTATGCTTTTCCAATGAAGGAGGATAAATCATCCTAATCATGTCCATGGCCCAACCCCTGAAAGGCCATGGTTTTATCACATATTGTAAATCTGTGACTGGCAATCGCCTGAGTGGACCTGTTTTTTGACAGGCTTGACACCGTTTTGCATAATCTATACAATCTTTGAGGATGGTAGGCCAATAATAACCATACCTCCTTATCAACCATCTCATTTTTATGCCAGCTTGATGTGCTCCACAAATTCCTTCATGCACTTCAGCCATTACCTTAAAAGCACTTACCTTATTTAAGCATTTTAACAGAAGGCCGTCCATCCCTCTCTTGAATAGCTCATTGTTGTACATTATGTAGTTTATTGCTTTCAATCTGGTTGCCTTATCTGTAACACTGTCTGGTTTAGTTAAATATTCAATCAATGGCTGCCTCCAATCAACATTTTGACTAGTGGGTACATTGATTTCCAATACTTCGAAACCAGTTATTCTATTCTGTAACATGGGCAGAGATTTTCTCAAAGTTAACTGACAAAACTCCTTTTCATTTTCTGATAAAACTCTGAAACCTGATGCCCTTTGAGCTATTTCATCAGCTTCTTCATTAAAGAATCTGGGAACATAAGTTAAAGTGAGCATATAGAACTGATCTATCAACCTTTTGGCCTGTTGATAATAAATTATCAACGCTGGACTAGTGCATTTAAACTGTCCATTTAGCTGATTTATCACAAGCTGAGAATCTCCAAAAACTTCAGCAACACTCACTTTCAGGTTAAGCAAAATTTCTAATCCTATGATCAATACTTCATACTCTGCCTGATTATTGGAACATTGTCCCTCATTCAGTCGAAAACCATATTTGGTTTTCAATCCTTGGGGAGACTCCATAACTATGCCTACTCCAGCCATTTGAGCAGTTCTTGACCCATCGAACCATAATTTTCATGGCTTGATTTCGACCACAGTGACCTCCAATGCTCTTGCTGCCTTAAGCTCATTTGGATGATCAGCTAAGAAATTGGCCAATGCCTGGCCTTTTACTGATTTTTGTGGTACATATTCAACACAAAACTCAATCAAAGACACTATCCATTTCCCAATCTTTCCACTAAGCACCGGTTTCGAAAGCATGTGCTTAATTACATCAGTTTGAGAAATAACATAAGTTACTCTAGGCAACATATAATGCCTGAGTTTCTTGGAAGCATAAAATAAAGCTAAACACAGTTTCTCCACTGCAGCATACTTGCATTCACAGGAGTTTAGGAACCTACTAAGATAATAAACTGCTCTTTCCTTGCCATCTTCATTGTCTTGAGCCAACAGTACTCCTATTGAGTCGTGTGTTGCAGCTAAGTACAACTTCACCGGCTTTCCTTTGATGGGTGGTGCCAAAACAGGAGGGTTGGCTAGATAACCCTTGATGGCTTCGAAGGCCTCATTATGCTCTCTGGACCACTTGAATTCTTCCCCTTCCTTCAATTTCAACAAAGAAAAGAAGATTTTAGTTTTCCCTGCAGTGTTAGATATAAACCTTCGAAGGAAATTTAGTTGACCAAGAAACCTTTGCAACTCCTTCTTTGTAGAAGGTGGTTTGGCTTCAATAATAGCCTTTGCTTTGTTCTTGTCAACTTGTATTCCTCTGTTGTGGACTAAATACCCTAGAAATTTCCCAGCTGACACTCCAAAAGAACATTTTTCTGGATTCAACTTTAACTGATAATGCTTCATTTGTTGAAATGCCTTCTCTAAATGTTTCAAATGATCCTCATCAGAATTTGACTTCACAATGATATCATCTATGTAACATTCAAGAAAACCTCCAACCAAATTATGAAAAATGGCATTCATAGCCCTCTGGTAGGTGGCTCCAGCATTTTTTAGCCCAAATGGCATTTTGACCCATTCAAAGATGCCAATATTACCAGGGCAAGCAAATGCTGTTTTATGCACATCTTCCTTTGCAATACAAATTTGATTATACCCTGAATGCCCATCCAATGTGGATAATATCTTGTGTCCAGCTGAACCGTCCACAAGTGTATCCACATTAGGCATTGGATATTCATCTTTAGGAGTTGCAGTGTTTAGGTTTCGAAAGTCAATACAGATCCTTATAGTCCCATTCTTTTTAGGGACTGGGACCACATTGGATAGCCATTCGACATACCTAGCTGTTCTAATAAAACCTGCATCTAGAAGCCTCTGCATCTCCTTTTTAACACCTGCAATAGTTTCTGGACTCATCTTCCTGGTTGGCTGCTTTACAGGTTTAAATTGTGGCTTGATAAGCAACCTATGCTCCACCAATTCCCTGTCCAATCCAGGCAGTTCCTTGTAACTCCATGCAAAGCAATCTTTGTTTGCTTTCAATAGTGCTATTAACCCAGCTTTCACCTCTGGTTCAAGCTGTTTATTAATAAACACTGGATTGGGGTTCTGCTCATCCCCCAATTTTACTTCCTCCAGAAGGTCTTGAGCTTCAACCTGCTCTGGAGAGGCAATCTGGATTTCCTCCTCATGAGGCTTATCTCCATGCATAACATCTTCCCATATGTTATCTTCTTGAATCTTCTGCTCGATCCCCAAAGCAACATACCTCACCAAAGCCAAAGAGTTGGCCTCTTCTTCTGCCTCTTCCTTGGACTTACATCCAAGCAGCATCATCTTTTGGGGTGTCTGATTCATAATCAACAGTTTGTTTCAGCTTTGATTTCAGCTCTGCCAATTCTCCCAGTTCCATCTCGTTGGCTGGGTAAGTGGCTGCTTGCAGTAATTCACTCAAAGGAACTACGTCTGATTTGTACATTTCTGCTTCAGCAAAATTTGCTGTGGCACTAAATGGATGTGGATCAGCTTTGACTCCTTCAACACCCACTTCTTTGCCTTTGTCATACTTGACAATCATTAATTCCTGATGCATGGAAGAAGGGATACATCCATTAACATGAATCCAGTCTCTTCCCAATAAAGCATTATATTTAGCATATGTGTCAACCACAAAGAAAGCAGTATCAGTCTCTATGCCTCCTACTGCCAATCTAATGGAGATGATTCCCCTGGCATGTTGACTTTCCCCAGTAAATCCTGCAATGGATGTGCTAGTTGGAATCAATTTTGCTTTTCCTTTCCCTAGCTTTTTCAAGGTTTGGAAATGCAAAATATTCACTGCAGCTCCATTGTCCACTAGGATTCTGTTAAGTGGGACTCCATCGAAATATGCAGTAATATATAATGGACGCAAATGTTGTCTCATTGCATTAGTAGGTAATTTAAATGGATATGAAATTTCCACATAATTTAAATCTATTACCAAGGGATATTCGACGTCAGACATGGACTCCGGGACAAAACAAGCACTTTCTTTTGAGCTTACCTCCAAACTCTCTTGACTCTGCTCAATTTCACATAGTCCATCTCAATCTGAGCCACCTCTTCCAAGTCGCAGTTGTTGCATATGATGTTCAATTCTTCATCACTCCGCGTTTCTTCGAAGTCGATTGGCTTGTCCAAGTTTGACCAAGCATCACCTTGGCCTTTCATTGTCTGGCCATTCTTGAAGAAATCCATAGAGCATGGATACACCATATTCACCTGCACTTCTGGCTGCCCGCTAAATTGGATTGTTGCCCTTTCTTTGGCGGGTTTAGGTGCCTCAGTTTCCCTAGGTTCCTTGCTCTCAACCTCTTGTGTTGATAGCTCCATGGGTGAGGAGCTCCCTTCGATCCCTTCTTGTTCTACCAACATGGCTTCGAGTAACCCGGACTGGTAACTAGCCAATGAATTGGGAGATGGTGGATCAAAATCTTCCTCGAGCATGGCAGAGGCTACTTTCTTCAAAGTCTCCTTCTCATGATACTGGGCTCGAAACTCTTCTGGGTCCCTCTTAACCCTGTCAAACCGTGGATTAAGCCTTGCTCCCCTGCCTAATTCTTCCCCCGTTGAGGATTCTCCTGATTGGAAAAGCGTGTATTTTCTCTGGAGCTTCCTTTTCTGAGTTCTTGAAAGCAATGGAACCATCTGGGGTATTTGGGACTTAGGATCCCTGATTAACACCCAGTTTCCAGAGTTCGAGACTGGTGGCTTGAAAGTTCTATTCTCATTCCTGTTAGAGCCTTTGTACCCTTGGAACAGATCAGGCTTGACTTGCTTGAGAAACCAATCAGGAACCCCTTTCACCAGAGTGAAATCTTCTTGCTTGGCCTCTCCTGATGCCCCGGCTGTCTGACCAATGTTGGCCTTCTTCGAAGGTGGCAACTCCCTTCTGTGGATGGCTGGGACAGGGCTAGTGGGCACATCCCTCTTTGGTCCCAACCAAGGCTTACTGTCACTTAGCCTTGCTTGTGCTGGGGCCAATCTCTTCATTCCCATCTCCTTAGGGAAAAAATTCACGCCCTTCCTATCCAAGTCCTTAAAAACCAGATAGTTGGCCCTGCATCCTACACACAGGCACTCAAAAAATGAAGCTTCCAACATGGGCAAATGATTATTACCTGAGAACCTCTGTGAAGCCAATCCGTCACTGGTTCATTTATAGGGAGTTGGCCTCATTCCCATGCCTCGAGGATAGCAAGCGTATGGCCTGCCTCTTCCATATTGAATAGTATTCATGTTCACTGGTGCCTCCTTATTCTGCCAATACTTCTTGACAGTTCGAGCCAGTGAGGAGGGCACATTGGTGTTAACTTCCTCTACCTTTGGAAAAGGCGTTGTATCAATTCCCATAGTCTTTTCTGGAAATTTGATCCTTCCTTTCTTGATTTGTTCTTGAATCCTGTCACGAAAAATATTACAAGACTTAGTTGAATGGGACCAAGAGTCATGCCATTTGCAATAAGTCTTCCCACTCTTTTCCTCTGCTGTGGGAAGTTTCACATTCGAAGGCAGCTTGATGATTTTCTTTTTTAACAAGAAATCAAAAATCTCATCAGCCTTTGTTATATCAAAAGAGTATACTTTAGTAATCTCCTTTTGTTTGAATTTCTGGCCTAGAGATACGTTCTTTTGAACCAAAGGCTCGCAAACACAAGGGTCATGCTCTATAATTTCTGCAGCATCTATCTCATAATTAGGATCCCTATAATATGTAGGGTAAGAGGAATTATGTTTGTCCATATCCTCTTCTAGCAGTGATTCATATCTAGCCACTTTATAGGTTAGATCTGCAAAGTCTCTAAACTCTGTAGAATCAAACCTCTTTCGAAGCTCTCTTTCTAAACCATCTTGCGCTAATCTCACGAATTCTGCCTCTGGCAGTCGAAGTTTGCATTTGGTCTTTGCTCTTTTGAACCTAGATATGAAATCTGCTACTTTCTCATCTGGTTTCTGCTTCAGCCTTGCTAAGTCTGCCATAGAGACTTCAGGCTCAGCATTAAAGAACTGTGCATGGAATGCCTCCTCCATCTGAAACCAATCAGTTATTGATTCTGGTGGCAAGTTAGTATACCATGCAAAAGCTGGCCCGGACAAAGAATTTGGGAATAGCTTCAACTTCATGAAGCCATTTTGAGCCAAATTCTTGCACTGGGCAGAAAACCTCGCTATGTGCTCTATAGAGGACTGTCGCCCATCTCCATAGAACAAGGTAAAATCTGGGATTTTAAACTCTCTAGGGATTTGGAAAGTCGTGTCTACCCACTCGGGATATGGTTTTCTATAAATTTGAGGTTGTACCCCCCGAGTTCGAGGTCCACAAACCTCTTGTATGAGGCCCATGACTTGGTCCCTTAGTACTGGATTGCCTATGAGGAAGTTTTGCTCCTGATTTTCGACAGGAAGCTCTGGTCCTACGAAACCATCTTCATAAACTCCCCTTGCCGTGTCTAAATCCCCTTGTTTCTCCCTAGGAATCCTCTCATACGGTGTAGGTTGCATTTCGTCAAATGCTTCATTAGTTCGAACAGACCTATGGATTCCATAAGCCGTCGTGAGAGGATTCTTGGCAGTAGGGACTTTTTGGCGAGGGTGTTGTGGGTTTTCACCCCTCCTCTCAGGCTTATGAACCAATTCTGGTTCTGAATCATCCTCCAATCCGCCAAATGTAGGTTCGAAGAGAGGATTCATGCTCTGTCTTTCTCTAATATTCCGTCGAACCCCTATGGTAACACCATGAGGTTGCCTTGGAATCTCTAGGACAGGTTTCGCAGGTCTCACAGGCTCATACCAAGATTGTGGTATTTCATCTGGATACATCTTTTCTTTACCTGTTCTAGATTTCATCCTACTTCTACCACCATCCTCTCCAAGCCTTCCTTCGAAGGAACTTTGGTGAGTGTTCGAGTTGGCATGATTATTTAGCCCATTATCCCCTGGGCTATTCCTTGCTGCCTCTAAGTCGGGCAACCTATTTCTCATGCTTTTGATCATGGCTCTCTGGGTTTGAGCCATCTCTCAAAAAGCTACCATCATTTCTCTAAACACTTCCTCTCTATCGTGGTCTTTGCCACTGGCTTGTCCCTTTTGGAAGCTTGGAGGTACCTCCACAGGAGGTACTTCATAGGAGGGCTCTTCATAATGAGGCTCCTCTTCTATTTCTAAAGCCAATTGAGGAAAACCAGGATTCGTTGGCGTTCGTAACTCTGGTGCCTGTTCTGGCACTGCTTGTTCTTCTGACGCTAGATCACCCATGGGTGTTCCTATCTGCTTTCGAAGCCTTGGCATTTTGACACCTTCGGGTCCCACCGGGCGTGCCAAAAATTGTTTGGGCTGAATTAGCTCAATCAAATGGCAAATGATTGTGTGCGGGCGTGCCAGAATAGAAATAACTTCAAAGATGAAATCACTCTTTTCAAATTGATTTGAAACAACTAATTTCAATCAGGCAATTGTGTTATCCGTTCAATTACCTCAACTAAGAGGATTTTTCCTTAAGGTATCAACCAAATAAAAGATTGACGCG